>CM060564.1:43984895-44269895 GCA_030625065.1 Alectoris magna
AGAGTCAGTAATTTTCTTCACTGTATCCATTGCTTTTTTTTTTTTTTTTTAATTTATGTGGGGCTATGGTATTTTATAACGTGCCAAAGAAATATAGTAGAATCCTCAATTTTACATGTCAAGTGATGGCAATGTCCCTGCACATGAGGTGAACTTTACTTGTACTCCAACCAGACTGCAGAAGACTCTACTCTGTGAAATTGTCACTGTAGTCTAGTTTCTCTTTTCTGGGTTCACCTGTAAATGAATATATGACCATTCAAAGTGATTCAGTTGAGATCTGTCTGCAGCACAGCCAAGGAATGAGTGATACTTCTGTATCACACCTAGAGGAGAGATACAAGTTAGAGATCCGTATCCACAAAAACAGAAGTTTAACTTCTACTTTAACTGATTGTAGAAGGAATCTCAGAATAAAAAAAAACCTCTTTCTTGTTGTCTTCTCAGAAGTTATCCGAAGTTTCTGTGAAAGCATCTTTCCACTAGGAAGTTACTCTGGTATGCACAGACCTGACTAATGTCACGCACTTGATGTGAGTGACAAATGCCATGTCACCTAGTTGTCTCAATTCCTGAATCATCTTGGAAGTAACGAAGTCAGATCAAGGCTTAAATCACATCACTTTTGAGCATATGATAGTTATAGAACATGACTTAGACTGTCTGAGTGGTCAGGCCAGTATTTGTCCTAGGGTTCTGACAGCAATACTTGTGTGATACTCCAGATCCAAATATCTAGTATCACATTCTTCACAGTGTTTTCCTCTCTGCAACAAGTACTGTTATAGCAGTTTACTCAGTAGATGGCACTTCTTCCATTTCTCCAGTTCTTCTCTTGTAATAGAACTGTTCTTATATCAAAGAGTGAGAAAGGATGACTCCAGATCCCAGTGGCTATAGGGCCTTCTCCCTGGAACTGTGGGAAGCTGATCCCAAGTCTGTGCCAGGTTTAGTTGCAGTACTGCTCCTGACTATTCTGTAATTGTTGGCTAGGTGCTTGATTTTTATTAATTTTTCATTTCTAGAGTGTACTTATGCCTTTTTGGATACTGAGATCTCAGGGTACCTTCTGAAAGTGTTCACAGGCATAACAGTACTTTCCAGTTAGGAGCAGCAGCTCTGAGTAGGACAACAACTACGCTATTTTTCCAGTCTCCTGGGATTTCACAGGTGTGTTTGTGGAGAGATTATAATGAAGAGTAAATGAAAAAAATATATAGTTTACTTTTTAAACTCAATTTTACACATAATTTCTATGATATTGTGGCATTAAAATCATGATTCTCGGACAGGTGAGGCAAGTTAAAACAAAATTTTGTCATCACCTTCTTCAGGCTATGAACATTTCCCTTATATAAATCCTTCAGCAGATATCCTTTTGACAGATGATTTTTCTTCATATTTGTATACATATATATTTGTTGAGGAAGTATTTGCATAGCATTATAGCAATGGAAATACACATCTATTGTGAAAACAAGATCTGTGACAAATGTCATAACAATAGAGTCAGATTTCAAAGGTAAGCAGTAGTTCAACGTTTTCTTGAAATCTTCATTAATGTCTACATCAAAGATTCAGCTAAATGGCATCCTACTGATATGTAGGGTATCTTTAAATGACTAATTTTCTACGCAACTTTTTCTTAATTATTAACAAAAAGGAAGAAAAGACAAGATTCTGAAAAATAATTTAAATGTCAATAAAGTAATTTCTATAACCAGGCTACAGATGTTCTCAAATACTTTGTTCTCCTTTGCTTAGTAGAGAACTTCACTGTAAATGTTACAGAAGTTTAGGAGTCATACTCTGTCTTTTCTGCATTATGTACTTGTATTTCTCTTAAATCTAGTCTCAACTATGAATTATCTGTCCATTATGCTGAGTTTGTTAGAAGGAATTTTTGTTCTGAATTTTAAATTACTGCGTATACAGGCCTCTAGCATTGTGGTACATGTATTCCTTAAGTAAATACATAAAGAAGAGCTATAGAATTTAGGAACAGGGCATAATATTCTAAATTAATTTATTTCCCAGTATTTTACACAATTTGGGTTACTTTTTTCTACCTCTTTAAAAAGTTCAGTATATTTTTCTGCCTCAAACCTATTACCTTTCATGTCTTTTCTGCTAACAGATATTTTCCCTTTCAGGAGGGATTCTTAATTTATTTTATATCATTGCTCCTTTCCCTCCTCCTCACCCTCCACCCCCCCCCCAATTTATCTCTTAAGCCCATAAATATTTTGGGAAATAAAATCTTTTCCACCTTACTCACCCACAAAATCCCTTTCTTTGATTGCTATGAACAAGATTTGACCTTGACGTGTATTTGCTAGGTAGTTGTAATCTATGTGCAAACATACACTGACATACACACTTGCAGATTTGTGCATCAGTACTTCAGAAAAGCAAGCTTTCTCATAGAGAGCACAATGACTAAAAAGTAAACAGATATTTTCTGTTTAATCATGTAATGTCTTATTTATACAATAAGAATTTTAGTTTTAAATATTTAACTTGTTTCTGGATTCTCTCAACTGGTGTGCTCTTTTTTCTGTCCTCACATTTGTTATACATTTCCCCGGCTGAATGTCATTATTAAAACTCTCACCTTCAAAATAATTTATTCTATGCAGCATTCAAAAGAAAGATTAATATTGAAGTTGTCCACTTGATTTGCTTAAAAATTAAAGAGCTAAAATGCACCTTACAGATAAAACATACTTTTGGAAGTCAAAGCAGTAATGTCATGCAAACAATCCAGAGGCAGTAAAGCAACAGACCACAAGGAATAACTCATACTTCTTTCCAGAGCATAGCGATGCTCACAGAAGATGTTTACCTGAATTATATGGATATCCGGAGCTGCCAAAAGTCATGTTAGTGATAGATGACAACCACAGAAATCTTCAGTTTAAAAAGTCCCAACATGGATGGCCATGAAGTTTTTATTAAGACAATGGGGTGTTTAGGGTGCTGTCCACTAGTCATGTGGCTGGAGTAGAATACTTGATCTAAGAAATCAAAACGTGCAATTCTTCTGGATTTGATGGTTATAGAATGTTTCAGTCTGATGGGAAACATTCATTTGAAACAAAACGCAGCTAGCTTCTCCTATACCAATCATCGTATGTCCTGTGAATCTTTTCTTTCCACTTGTGATGGTGACGTAAAATTACTTAAAAACCTGAGTCTAACTGATTCAGTCGATTCACCTCCCAGGCAGACGACTGAGAGACAGGGTAGGTACAGAAGAGGTCATTGAATCTGTTATGACCTTCACTTGGATGACTATCATTGGTGTGAGGGACAAGGCATTTGTCAGGCAGATGTATTTTTATCTTTTTCAGACCAGTATGTCAAGGTTTTTAATTTTCCTAATATCCCATTATGAAATAAAATTCTGTTGTGCTCTATATATGTAAATGTACTCCATAACATAATGACTTACACACAAGCTCATTTTTGGATTAATACTTGAATATAGGGATTTTTAAAAAAATTATTATTTTTGGTAAGCAAAATATTTATGTGGAAAACAAGAAGGAAACAAAGAAAGATAGGTACTAAAAATGTCAATACATCGAAAGATATAATTTGACTAAATAAGGTTAAAAAACTGACCTTGGTGAATTTACATGCATAAGGGAATAAAAGTTGCCATGAATAAACCAATGGAAGTTAACAATTCAGACTATACAGACATAAAGGTGAATAAAAGTGACAGCTAATATACTAAAGGTTTTGCAAGATCTCCTTCTTTAGTGATGGTTTGTTTGTCACATATAATAAAGAAAGCAATAAGAAGTGATTCCTGAGATAGAGACTTACACTCTGACATGATCTACTTTGTAACAGTGAATAGAGTAATGTATGGACATTTTGCCTAAATTACTTTTAGCAAATAAAAGTAATCAAGACTTCTCTGAAGAGGAGTACAATGACACAGTGCAAGCTGAGGAAACATATTGTGAGCGTAACACACAACCTAAGGACGCCTTACTTTGTTGATCATGAGTTTTAGGTTTCTAAGATACTTCCTTCAGGAGATTAATCTCTCTTTATTGTTAATGTCACCAGTTGTTTGCTTACGATTATTTGCTGAGGTCTAGAGAAAAACATAAGACACCCTAACCTTCCCATCTGTATATCAGCAGAATGCAAGATATAAATGCTGTATGTTAGACTTTGAAGTTTCTATATGTCTATAGAGAGGGCTGGTTGTTTTGCTCTTTTGTCTAACACCACAACAAATTTCCCACACAAATAACTCTAGTACTGCATTTCTCAATCTTATTAAAGTTATTCTTGTGGCATTCAGTATGGAAAGCTAATTTCACAGTAAACACCTCCTTTACAGCGGTGTTAACAGAGAAAGTAGTCATGCTGCATGGGAGAATCGGTGCATCAAGAAAAGGAGGTTGAAGTAGGAGAAATCTAACTGCTTTTCCCTTTGCATATTTGGTGAGACACTAATGAAGAAGCTACATGTGTTTTTCTGGAAAGATGGAATTTAGGTGTGTCCACTGGCAGTGCTTCTCTTCTCTACTTCTCTTCTTACTGCTGTTTGAACTGTAATGGCTCTCCTGATTGGTAGTCATCTGAGAACAGGCAGCAGAAGCTGATATGTAGAAGGAACTTTACACCTGAAAGTTCTCTTTGCACCCGAAAGTTCTTTGTTTTTCTGTTGTTTAGCTTGGTCTTGTGAAACATTTTATCTCTTCCAACTCTCTATTATTTTTTTTTTTCCCTGTCCATACCTACAAACACAACAGCATTAATAGTGAGTGACTGTGTCTTTTTCTTCTTCCAAGCTGAATCCCAATGTGAAAACACAAAATGTTTATTGGTCAGGACATTCAGAAATAAGTACTTTATTTTACTTTAGACAATTTTGACTTAATACATAGAAAGAAGTATTTAACCTTGAAATTTCCCACATAGAGTAAACAATAGGTAAAGAATGTTGAATAATAAAGACTATGTTAATACTGAGTAATTTGTATTGAGTGTTTACTCATTGTTACGCTCTGGTGAAGAAATCTGTGTGGACAGATTCTGATTTTCTTATGTTCCTTCAACATCCAAATGCACATACTGCCAATGTTTCCTTGTAGTTAAGCCTTGACCAGGGTGCTAAATGAAAGCCCAAAAATTGTGCAAAAAAAATGTGTTCTCTTGATTACCAGTGAAGATTTATGTGAGATAACTTGTGTTAATGATCTTCTCTGAGGATTTCTGGAGACAGTGGAGCTCGTAAGATCTTATGTGTTTTGGAAAGCATCAACACAGCAGATAAGCAGTGTTGATGATTCTCTGTGTTGCAAATTTCTATCTACTAAGCATGCGTTTTAGCATTATGAATTGCTTGTTCGTGGTCAATATCTGAGTTT
Source organism: Alectoris magna (assembly GCA_030625065.1). Taxonomy (NCBI): domain Eukaryota; kingdom Metazoa; phylum Chordata; class Aves; order Galliformes; family Phasianidae; genus Alectoris; species Alectoris magna. Next base: position 43,990,292 of record CM060564.1, read on the forward strand.
TTGTCTATCTGTCTATACACCAGATCTAATTATAATCCAAGACAACATTCACTAATGCATTTCTTCTTTCACATTCTTATGAAGATTTTCTTGGTTTTTGAATAGAGGTGGTTGTGGACAACATTGTTTCTTCTCACTGGGTTCACTTACCTGCCTGTCAGACATTCTTAATTTCCAATGACAATAAATCTCTAATCTTGCTCAAAATTTGCCAGTCTCATTCTCACTGTCACCTCATGGTGTGCAGCTCAGTCCTCAGCATTATTGCTATGTCTAATAACAAGCTTTATTTGGAAAAAGTGCAGCATCTGGAGTCACCAGCAATCTTCTAGGAGCTAATACTTAGAGCCTTGATATTTTGCAGTGTTTGGCAGGTCTGGTAATATAAAAATGCCATCTAAGTTGCTACAGCTAGATTTCAGCTATGTGGTTCATACTCTGTTATCAAAATTTCTTAGTATTCTGTGACAGAAGTACTCATGGCCAAGGAATTTTTCTGCAGTGACAGTGAGAGTGTGGTGCTCTGTTACAGTGGATTAATTGAAAAGTTAGCCAGTAGCTGTCAAATTGGTAAGGAGCATATTAAGCTTTTTTAAAATATCAAGCAGTATTACAGTTACTTAGTCACAAAGTTATACTCCACATAGAACAATAAGAAATGTGAGGTATACAAAGCAATGTATTCAGAAACAAACAACAAAGAACCATCCTTTTCCTGTTGCACTCCCTTCTTCTCTTTTCTCCCTTGCTTGATTCTCAATACCTCTTATGCTAATAATTTTTTTCTTGAAAGAAGTTGCTACTTCCATTCTGCTCCCATCCAGGACAACCTTCATGCATTTTGGTAAATACTTTCTTACCAAACACTTTGGCTAATCCAGGTTTTCTTCATTTTCTATGAGGAACATGCAGAAGCAGCTGTGGCCTCTTACTCTTGCATAGGCAGTTTATGATGCTGTTTGTTAATCATCTTTGTTGCTGCCCTTTGACCAAATTTCACAAGTCAGTATTTCAACAGTCAAATCACTCGATGCACAATTATGTTTACTGGGTCCTTATACCCATCCTTTTTTTTAATTTTATTATTTTTTTTTTTCATGCAACAGTTGATTTATGTCCTTCCTACAAGACTGCACAGCATTTTATTTGACTGAGTCAGTTTATGTTGTGTTTCCAGATCTTCAACTTTTGTTTCCAGAGCAGTATATTTGTCAAGCCACTGTTTTTCTCTCAGCATAGCAGAGGTTATAATTCAGCCCTTGAGAAGAGTCTAAAATCTCAGGCAGGCCTCCCACCAAGTTAACAAGGAACTATTATTCCCAAATTTTCAGAGACTCTTCTTTGCTTCTTTATTTTAAACTGAACCTTTCCTAATAAGGATTTTTTTAAATATGAGTTTTCAGTAGAAGGATAAATGAAAGGCAATTTTAACACCAACTCAGATGAGGAGAACAGAAGAATCAGGCAGTGAAAACATGATCTGACAATAAATACGGTGGCAGAGGGAGCAGGGCGAGTGGGGCACTTAGTATGTTAAAGCTCTACGCATGAACTATTACAGAATTGTAGTGTTCTTACAGAACCTCAAGGTGACCCTCAGCTTTGCTCTAATTCTTTCTTGCACCCCTAAATCTGCTATTGTTCCTTTCCTTTCTTCCTATTTTTCTTTCACTTGACTTTTCTGCACTCATTTTCTGTGTTCCAGACAGAATATCCTACTCTTTTCCCCTCAGATCCTTTTGCTTGCCAAGATCTCACATCTTTCAAATTCCTCCCTAAAACCTTCTTCATCAGGGAATTTTCACTCCTTATCCAAGCCAGATGCCTTTCTTGCTCTAAATATTTTTTCCATATCTTCTCTTGTCTGTCTTAAGACCTGGATATCTGGCAGTCAAGGATTATCAGTAATTTTCTTTCTTGAGACAGAATGAGAATTCCTTCTTGTTTCATTGTTTTGACTGAAACAGCCTTCTAAAAAAAGTCCTTCTATTTTATGGTTGGCATTCAGTAGTTTTCCTCCTCTTTAAAAATTACTGCATTGGTGTGGGCAAAAATAGGGATGCTTCTGCCATGGCAAGACTTTAAGGACTTTGGATTTCTAGGACTTGTTTTCCATATGGTGTAAAAGTTAGTCCTTGGTCAACCTTTCAGGAAAGCTGAAGTTATGCATTCAATAGTGTTAAAAGTTAGAAATTTTTATCCATGAATGAAATCATCCCATTCAATTCAATTGGGATTTTATTGTAGATCTCCTTTTTTTTTTTTTTTTTTTTTTCCCCCCCCTCAGGCATTCACTGATATATTAAAAAAATTTCTATTTCAATCCAAACAAAAATCATATATTTAGTAATTGCTACTGACTATAAACGTCAGCTTTCAGGATAATTAAAAGGAAGTGCATCAAGTTCACTTCTCTTTTTACATTTTATTCTCTGTGAAATGCTGAGCAGAACTTTGCTAGCATTATGAGCAGTGTTTGTGTAGAAATCAACTATTGCTTTTCTCATGTTTCATCCTAGTAAATTTCAGTGGTGTAATGTGATAGTAACTCACTTAAGCCCAGAAAGAAAGGACTTCAATAATTACTGTGTAATATTTGCAGAGTTTAAGTCATCATTTATCCCTGCCCAGACTGGGGGATCACAATTTACTGTAACATATGCATATATAATGCAAAGACAGCAAAGAATGGAGTATTTAATTATGCAAGAACAGTTATGAACTCTCTCAGTTGTGAAAGGACTCACCAGTAAAACAAATTTATACTTTCTGTGTGTGTGTGTGTACAGATTGTGCTAGTACTAACAGTGCGTACATTACAGAGAGAAATCTACTACTGACCTTGATTGTTCATTAGAAATGAAGTGGCTGTGGATCAAATGGGACTGTATTTCTGAAATTCCAAGTACATTTTTGTCATGCACCATGAACTGATTTTCTCCTGTTGGGTAAACTGGACTTATTGAAGCGCTGGTGTGTCTTTCTCAATCATATCCCAAGTACTTTAAGCAAACACAGATGTACCGAATTCTTTAAACTTAGTAGATGCCAAAAGGTGTACCTCTTCACACTGGCATCTCTTTGAAACAACTTCAGCGTATCATCAGACTAACCAAAAGACACACTTGGTTCTGATGAAAATGTTGGGTGTTTTACCTCAGTTGAATGCCAGTCTCTCTCTCTCTCTCAAACACACATGCAATGCACACATTGACACACTTCTCTGACACAGGATTTTTTCTCTACTCGGGTTGCATTTCAAAGTCATTCTTTACTTGTGCTTGCAATAGCAGCCAGCATAGCCCAGTAGGACTGGATTTGCAATTATATGCTGCCAAAGTACCATTCTGTGATGTGAGAACCAAAGTCATGCATACTGCTCAACATTTTTTGGTGTGCTTTGTTCTTACGAGTGGGCAGAACTTGTACATAAGGATGTAAGTAGGGTTTTATTTCAAACTAACAGATGATTGGCTATTGAGATGAATTGGAACTTTAGTGAAGCTTAGACAAATTATGATTCTATTAGCAGTGGGCTACACAAATCCTGCAGTTGATGTCTGCAGAGACAGTTTTTATGTTCTCTGATGATGGCCAGCAGCTGCCAGAGGACAACAATGGCTGAGCTAGAAGAGAATTATGGGATACCGGAGCCACACAGATGGAGTGAGACCTTATGTGATTACAATCAGATTGGAACGCATTTGACTGCAGGGGGCCTTTATAAGACTATATGTATAAACAAAAAAACAGAGAAAGAGTCTAGGTAGAAGTATGAAGGAAAACAGATGGACTAGAGAAGGGAAGAGGCAGGAAAACTTTGAAGTTATATACAGATATAGGAGTGCAAGGAAAATGAAGCAGATATGGATCACAAAGAAACTCTCATCTTCCCTTCTCTCACTATTTCCCATTTGTCATCTGTTAAGAATTTTTGATGTATTTATCACTATAAAGCCAAATGCTGTCTCTTAGCAAATGGGCCAGTATTCTGTATGTTCACATCTTTCCGTTTATGACACTCAAAGAATTAGGGAGTTTAGTCTCTATAAAACCAATATGATGTACTTCCAATGACCTCAACGTACCACGGAGACAGTAGAGCACTTTTAAGGATGTAAAAAATGTCCTATGTAACGCCCAGTAGTAAGCCAGTGCAATATAAAAGACTAAAGAAAAGGTAGGTTTAACTTTTGAAGTTGGATTTTATCATTCTTTAATAGTATCCAGATTACATTTGTGTAGTTCTCAATATGATGAAAAAATTCAGCAGTTGTAGAAAGTCATCTAGAAGAAGTCTATTATTTTTGAAAGACACGAAACAGCATCATCTACCTGCTAGTTACTTGTAAGTGCTTTTGTTAAGGCCACAAAGAAAAGACAGCTTGCCATCTAACATTTAGAAGACCACATGAATTCAAACAGTACCTGCAAGATATAAAGAAAAAGGAACATTTCCACAACACTATGGAGAGCTTCCACTGAAAATAAAAATAATTCTTAACACAAATATTGAAGGAGTTAGTAATTTTCCAAACATTAAATTTTCCCTTTCTCAGTTAATTACATTAAATTTTCTACTTTATTATTTATATTGTTAATGTAAGCAAGTTTTGCTTTTACAATCAGAAAGCAAAAAGGTTAATGAGTAATTCAGGACATAAAGCATTTCAGAATTCAAATAGCTTTTTCAGGTTCACTTGAAGAAGCTAAATTCTGCACATCAAGAAGAATTATGAGTTCTTCTGTGGGATTTTGATTGTGACAGTCTTAACTTCAGTGTATTCGTGAAGGCCGTATTCTCCCCTAGACAAAAGAAAACCAAGTGCAACACAGAGGTTAATAGGTTAATACTTTTTATACAAACTATGTCCTTGATGATATTTTTAGTGGTGCTGTTCAATTGGGCAGACATGTAAAAGGGTTAACAGACATATTTGTAAAGACATCTGTGCAGTTAGACTGTTTTTGGATGCTTTTCGAATAGCTGTAATAATTGTTTCCTGGGAAAAAAGTGGGAAAGAGGGTGGTTTCGTTTCTGTGCAAAAGAATGGCATTTAATCAGTGTAGTGCATTTCTGAACTGAGTTTCTGTGCAATAAATCGGGCATGTGTTAGGTCTTTGCATGCATACTCAACAGGTCTTTTGCCAAAGCCTTCCTTCTGCTGTCAAGAGTCTTTTCTAGAGTCTAAGATATAGAAGCTTAATCTCAAGTAAATTGGAGCAATAATTAATCCTCTGTGAAATCTCCCAGATAGGGAAAAATACTTAATCTTAGTGTGATGTTCTTAGCATGATTCCACCTTTAAGTATTACATCATGAAGCATATTGAATCCAATAATAAGGAAGCATGAAAACCCTAGCTTTTATCTCTCCTAAAATAGTAGTAATAAAAAATCTGATGCCTTTCTCTTGCATTTCAGAACAAAAGGGTGCTGTGATTTATGTTCCAAAAAGCCCAAAAGCTATGATGGAGCAAAAGTGGAGGAAATCGTATTAATGGTATAGCACATGATATGAATCTTATGCTAGTATGAATATCAGAATGAATGCAGATAAAACTAGACATGAATCAAACTGATACTGGATTAAATCTTGAGTCTGAAAAAATTTGATTAACTTTTCATTTCTATAAACTCTTCCTCTTCTTTTCCTGCTTCTCTGGGAAAAGACCAAAACTCTGGCAACTATACAGCTATATTTGACAATACATTTGATCAAGTCGGATAGGAAATTCAAGGATTTTAAAATGTCTTGCTTTCTTAAAAAAGGGACACTTACAGGGGATTCCACAGAATATATATGATTTCTGTGTACATAGATGCATGTCAATGACACTTTCTATATATGTGCAAAAACTGTACACCCTAAAAACAACGATCAGTCTTTCATATCAATAGACTGCAAGCTACTACAAGCAGTTACTGTGAAAATTGGCTTTATAAAGGAATTCTTTGCTTGACATTATGCCTGACAACATGAGGTTTCTTAATATTACAGAGTAGTTTGACAAAATCTCAGGCTAGGCGTCCTAGCTGTCAATGTTAATAGTTGGAATTTGGAATTTCATTTTCTATTTCCTATGACTGTACAGTATTAAAGTTGTTTACTTACAGTTCTCTTCCATTTCCTGACATCTTAAATCCTCCAAAAGGACACTGAGCTGACAATGCACTATAACAGTTAACCCTGGAAGAATTTAAAAAAAAAATAAAAAAGGCTTTAGAAAGTACGAAACAACCTTTTTCACTTCTGACTGGTCAGTGTTGTGCTATCAACTACGATATGTCTGTGGTGATATCTTTAAAATACATATAAGTAATGCATTTGCAAGAAATATGCTACTGTGACAAAGGATCTAATTGATCAAAAGTCTTCAAGCTGAGTGAAAGTCTCATCTTTTTTCTGATAGTAACAATGAATCTCCTTCCTAGTTAATGAATCAGCTGTCAAACCAAAGACTAGGCACAGATGATACTTCTACATGCATACTTCCAATAGATAAATTCAGATCAATTAAAAATCTGTTTGGGAAGTTTATTTTTATATTCTTCTCACAGTACAGCCGTTCTGTACTGTGGCTGAAAACAAAATACAAAGTAATGAGTAAGGATGGAATGGGAATTTGTACTAGCAAGAGTTTGGGCAGAATATGGATCCTACTTCATAGCTACGAAGCAATTTCTATTTTGCCACATTGTCAAATCAGATATTCTCTAATTTTCACATCTTATATTTTTTCCACTGCCAGTCTAATGTTCTTTTAGGAAAAGTACTGGATATTAGGAAAGGGTTATTTACCTAGAGGGTGGTTAGGCACTGGAGCAAATTCCCCAGGTCGGTAGCAAAACCTATAGGAGTTCAGGTGGCATTTGGATAATGCCCTCAGACCCACAGTTTAATTTTGGGTCATCCTATGTAAAGCCTGGAGTTGGACTCTATGATCCTGGTGGGTTCCTTCCCACTCAGCATATTCTATAACTCAATAAAAAAGGTTCTTTTCATTGTTAAGGCTGCCTAGACAGATCAATTGCATGAGAGTGAATAAAAAGATTTTACTTTTGTTTTAACCTTTCATCCTTTAGAAGGAATATTACCTCTTAGATCAAGCTTGTTAACTTATATAAAAGATATGTTTTTAGGTCACAGGACATCAGCAGGAATTTGTACTGATGGCAAGACCTTTGAGATAAAAAATAGTAAGTACACATGCTTTGAGTTCAAGTGAAATTAATTGTTCACTTTCTGACAGGGAAATGTAGGACTCTGTCAATCATTAGATAGTCTGCTGTTCCTTAAGGCTTCCACTTTTCCTTCTCCCAGACTTTGCCTTTTTAGTTCCACGTAGGTTGCCTTTTTCTTTTCCATTTCTACATTACAGTTTTTTTGGATGTTTTTTTCTGCCTTATAGTCCCTCTTAGCATCTTTTCCTTCCCACTTGTGACAGTCCTTAGAATTATAGAAACATAGAATCCTTAGAGTTGGAAGGGATCTTTAAAGACCATCTATAGTCCATCTCCCCTGCAATGAACAGGGACATTCACAGCTAGATCAGGCTGCCCAGGGCCTGATCCAGTCTCACCCTGATAGTCTCCAGGGACAGGGCATCAGCCACATCTCTAGGCAAGCTGTTCCAGCACCTCACAACCCTCTCTGTAAAAGACTTTTTCCTTCTATCCAACATAAATCTACCCTCTTTAAGCTTGAAGCCATTTCCCCTTGTTCTATCACCACAGACTCTGCTTCTTCCATCCCCTTCTGATTCTTCCACGTTTTTGAATCACATTTTATCAATTTTTCCTTACACAGGAAGATTTTCTGCACAGGTTAGTGGTCATGTAACTTCAAATAATGGATTTATTTGAACATTATAGAAAATGATCCCTGCAAATTGAGTATGTATTGAGTTATCCTCAAATCCTGAATGGAAAAGAAAGAAGCACCTTTACCATATTTCCTTTTGTTTTCTTTCCCTTTTAGTAAGTACTCTGAATTTTTTCAGAATAAGTTTTCAGGGCAATTGTGTGAAGACCAAGAAGTATTAATGTAATATCTCAGTAGGTATGGACAGGTAAGGGTTGAAACACAATAGCATACCAGCAAAAGCAGTTTTCACCTGCATTACTGATGGAAGATTTAAATGAGTCATGACTTACCACACTGTCCCAGCCTGAAGAGCAGCTGCAAATGTCAGTGCTTTATCAATGTCTTTGGTAAAAACTGCTGCTGCTAAGCCGTAGGTAGTGTTATTTGCCCTCTTGATAACTTCATCGATAGTTTTAAACTTCATGATTTGTTGAACAGGTCCAAATATCTGTTTTAGGCACATACAAAAACACGAAGCGGACTAGTGTATCTCATTATCACAATTTATACATAACAAAAAATGTTTCTTTCAGTCTTGTTCCTAAATTCATTCAGCCAAGGGTATACATGTTGGAGTTCTAAAATGGATTATAAATTAATGTGGAGGTAAGATTTTTATAGTATGGAGCAAATCAAGTTGGTGTCTTGTAAAAAGAAAAAGGAAATACGAATAAAACTATAAATAATAAAAAACACATGATGAAAACAAACAAATAAATAAGATGAAGAGACACCTAGCATAATAGGTATCTAGCGTGGAGTCACATTTTGTTATGGATCTATACTAGTGAACAGCCAACTGATATTTTTTCAGAAAACTCCGATTTTAAAATTGAAAAAGATATTCAACATATCTCTCTCCTAAACTTTTAATTAGACTTTCATTTCTGCAGATACTGGCACAAATAAACATACACACCAAGCATATATATTCTGCTCTCTTTCTGGGTTCTATATGAGAAAATATTCCATTAGACTTCTCTTTCTCACTGCCGTCTCTCTGGGTTTGCAGCTGTATATGAACGTGACCTGCCACTTCATGCTAATACTGTGTAGGGCAGGGGGGCATTACTTCATCTAATTACTTTAGTTCCCATCGTTTATGAGACTTCCACTTGATTTTATTGGAAAATATTTAGTCCTAGTTTCTAATTGGTGTTGCAAGGAATTATTTACACTGATTACAAAAACAGTGAACTTTTCTTCAGTGTTCAAGCCTGAGATTCAAAATCCAAGCATTCTTTAAATTGCCTTTGCTCTCTGGGGTTTTGTTACTCAATAGATTCAAAATACTGTGAGAGGGTCAGTTCTTATTGTACTGCTGAACTAAAAGGAAACAACTAAACCTGTGAGGAAACATCTCTGTGATGACTCCTACCTGTTTTACAGATCAGAAGAAACATTTCAAATTACTTTTTGGGCAGCTTTATCCTGTTTTTGTTTTTTGTTTTGTTTTTTTTTTCCTGTCCCCTTTTAATTAGCTCTCAGTGCTCTGGTGTTCATTTTAACTTAGCCTTTTTAATTTTGCTAAACATACTATGTACGTGCAGCAGAATGCATTAGCAGTCTTGGTGGCAAAAAAAAATAACTCCTAGATTTCTAACAATTTTGAAGGAGCTTTCTAGCACTAAGAAGTATAACAGACAGTAATTGCACCAGTTATTAATCCAGACCAATGAAAACAAAACAAAACAAAATAACACAGAGAGTGAAGAGGTCATAACTTTGAGACTGTGCTCACAGAACAGCTCTGCCCACATAACCCTTTTCCTTCCAGCTCGTCATTGCTGACCTAGCACTTCCCCCTTAGTTGGTTCAGTATAAGCCATACAACACTGTGCGGGTACTTCTGCAAAGGAATCTAGGTTAAGCAACCCTGTAGAGACAAAACTTTGCTGTAATTGTCACCAAACAAAACGCCCGTGGAAGCACAGCTCATTGCAAAATAGCTGTTGGGTGCCTATTGTGTCAAAACTGCAACTCGAGCTGCTCCTTAGGAGTGCAGAGTTCACAAGTTATGTTTTCAGTTTGTTTCTCTGTTACAGTTGCCATAGCTGACATGTGAGACATGGGCAGTATGAGGTGATGTAGTTTACAGACCCAGCTTTAACATTTCTTATCTCTTATCTGCTTAAGGTGGTGCCTTTGCTGGCAGGCCAGCCTCATACTCCTCTCACTGACCTCTAATGGGCTGGTGTAAGGGGCATAAAAAGCCAAGAAAAGGACTTCAAACATCAGGCTGGAGCAACAGATTTACTTGGAACATTTTCATACCGTCACTTGACCTTCTGAATGGATATTTTGTACACACATTTAAACAGAAAATCTCCAGCATTGACTGCCAAGAATTTATTTACCTCTTCTTTGGCGATGCGCATATCATCCGTAACATTAGAAAAAACTGTGGGCTGGATGAAGTAACCCTTGTTTCCCCATGGACCTCCTCCACATTCCAGTTTGGCTCCTTCTTTTTTCCCACTCTCAATTAAATCCAGGATTTTTTGAAACTGCTCCTTATCAATCTAAGTGAAAAGAAATACAGGGATCAAAACAGTGTCTAAGTCACAACTTAACAATGTAACAGCTTTGTTCAACTGCATGTTGTAGAAGAACATCTGGAGAACCCAGCAAACATTCTTGTCAATAACTTCTAAAAACTATTCACATGAATCAGTAATGAGAAATTTTCACAGATGAATCAGCCGTACAGGGAGTGATAGCGTGTGTATCTTCAATATAATTGGAAGAAAATCTATAAAATAAACATATCTGGTACTTTTTCCAGCTGTTTTCAGCTGCAAGTGATTCATCCAAACGAGAACTCATGAGTGTGTTTCTGAAGTTATAATAGAGGGATTGATCTAGCCCGCAAGATTCTTCTGTACTTCACTGGGGCTGGTAGTTTTCCTAAAAGAAAACTTTTTTTTCTTTTAGACTGGCCCTGCTGTTTTCCTAAAACATTAAAGAAAGTTAAGAAGAAATGGTAAAATGTAACCGAAATTCAGTGCTATTTTTATGTCCTTCTGAGTTGTTAGTAGAATAAATGCTCTTAGCTTTTGTGGTTTGGGAAACTTAGATTGCAGATTTATTTATTTTTTTCTTTTATTACTGGATGAAACCAATCTCTGTCCTTCCCCAATTTCACCAAGAAAGACAGCATATGCCAAACACATTACAGTTTGGCTCCATGCTACAGCAGATTGCAGTGTCTTCAGCTGGAAAGGGAGTTTATGATGTCAGTACAAGAAAGGTTTATATTTCTCTAACCTCTTCCAGTATTTTAGCTACAAAAGAAATAAAAGCAAATATTGTAAATTGGACAAGAAAGAGCTCACATTTGCTTTTATCTTCTTCCCTCTTCAAATCTACTAATCAGCACTTTATGCATTAGGGAAATCATCTACAAAGTAACATTTATTTCAAGAAAAATTCAATGGTATGGCCTGTTTGATGGAGGCATACAGTATGACACCCTCTATTTCTATTTATTTATTTATCTAAATTTTTAGAGTCATAGAATCCTTAAGAGATGGAAGAGACCTTAAAGGCCATACAGTCTAGCTCCCCTGCAACAAACAGGGACACACACAGCTAGATCAGGTTGCTCAGAGCCTAGTCCAGCCTGGCCTTGACTGTTTCCAGGGACAGGGTTTCCACCACCTCTCTGGGCAACCAGAGAGAAAGATTCTTTTTAACAATTTCATGATTTCAATCTGTCAGAGTTCAGCCTTTCAATCACTGGCTAATGAAGACACTAAAATTACTTCTAGGGGGACTCTTGCACAGAAATTGCTTTTCTGTGTCCATACTCATCACTCAGTGAAGTAGACATACATCTTATTCTCTTATTCATGCAATAAAAAAGGTGGCATTTCAATTAAACAACTGATATTGCTATTTCAGTCATAGAACAACACAGCATTTTAAAAGGTTTGGGGGATTCCTGGATGTATATTAGACTAAACAGTGATTTAAGTAAAGCTATGATAAAAACTTATAATTTTAGGGATATTTATTTCTAATGATATTCATAAGGAGGTGATTTTTCGTTCCGTGCACTCCTCTTGTCATTACACTTTCAAACAATTGCCTTAGTGCATGCTGAAGACATAAAGTTTCTGCTACCCTGGTGGCCAAATATCTCTTGTGCATAAACATCATGAAGAGAAAACGTTTAGATGACACAACGCAATTTTTTTCTCTTTTTCGATCATTCCTTTGTTATTGTTATCATCATAATTTTTCTTAATAATCTGTGAATTAACTTATATATGTTATTTTACATTTCAGCAGGGGTTTTACATTTTCTTTCATGCCTGCTGGGCAAAGCACTACCCAAACTTGTGGCTTGAGGGAGGTGCTCTCCCAGAGAGCCTATGAACTGCTGGAAAAATTTGGCTTTAAATGAAGCTACGTGACACAAGAACACAGTGAATCAGTTCACATTTTGAAAGAGAATTAGGCACTTTCCATCTTCTGGCATTTAGATTTATTTATCTTAATATGCTAGTTCATTAGCTAGACACTTTGCAGAATATGAAAATACTGTTTTTTACAGTTTTTGCATGCTCCAAAACTTTAATGGCTACGAATGCAATTTTCCAATTTAATTCATTTTTCTGATTACATAAAATGACTGTGAAAAACAATGAGCAACATATAACATTATCAAATGTGTGGGACTTTCTTTGTCTCAGTCTCTTGCTTTGTGTCTATTACAGCTCCTTTGTTCTGTGATGATCAAACTTATTCATAGTTGCACTGTCAAGAAAGTGAATATCCTATAGTACAAACTAATATGGGTATAAGACTCAGGACTAATGTGACCAATAGAATCCACAGAATCCACCCTATCATAATAATGTTTTTTAATGATGCATTTTGGCCTTCATTTAATGGGAAATCTGCTGGCAAAAATTTTTAACAGTGATAGGAAAAATACAAAATGCTGATTTTTAATTGTGCAATATTCTAAAACTGAGATCAGTGTAACAAAGACCTAGCACCTTGGAAAAGGGTAGGAAATGCTCTCAGCTTTATTTTCCTCAAGTTACTCATTTACTGAGGCACCAACCGAATGTAATGCTAGCACTCTAATATGGGTGATCAACTTGCACTTTTACAGCTGTTGCACTGGAACTTTCTCAAAGCACTGAAGTTCTGTATAATTGTCCCCTTTCCATACCAAATGGATCTGGAAAAGAGAATGAAATCGTACTCCTGTCTTACTAATTTTCTGATGGTAACACAAACAATCCTCATTCCAGTTTTTCTTCCTGATACTCCAGTCTAGTCACTAGTCAGCGGTTCTCAGCATTCCCACTAATGTAAAAGCAGATTTAAGAGTACACGAAAGTGTGATATTCTGCCAAAATTAAATGAGAGACATTATATTACTCACCTGAGGGCCTTGCTGTACACCAGGTGACAGAGGATCCCCAAGAGTGTACTTCTTTGCTCGTTCAATGCTCCTGCGAACAAACTCATCATAAATAGGCTCTTCCACAAAAATTCTGGATCCTGCTATACAACACTGTCCTTGGTGATAGAACAGACCAACATGTGCAAATTCCACAGCTTCATCCACTGCAAAGAAGTGCACAGCTCATAAGTCATGAATCTGAGTGTAATAAATTATTTGTAGACTTTTGTCATGTCATCTCATTTCTCTTTTTACCACTTTTTATATCCATGGTCATTTAAAACATAAGAATTCATTCATTTTATCAATGTCCAAAGCTACGCATACATAGTAGCACAGTATTCTGAAAGAAAACACATTCAAATGTTTTATATCAAATACCGATTCAGCATTGCCACAAGAAGTCCAGGAGAAAGTTAATAAACCAACTATTTGGTTTTGGTTCTGATTTCTTCTTGCATTAGAATCGTAGTTATAATAAGGGTTGGCAGACTGTCAGATATTTCAGTCCAGCCAAATGGCCAGCAACTGCCTGTGACAATCTACTTTAAAAATACAGCATTACCAGAAACAAACAAAAGCACACGAAAGCTCTTTAAGCAGATATGAGTCATTTTTTACAAAATAAAAGGTAACCAGGTTATGTAATGAAAATGCTACTAACAGTCTGCATCTGCAAATATAATGTTAGGACTTTTTCCTCCAAGTTCCAGTGTAACTCTCTTCAGATTGGTCTTCCCTGCTGCTTCTTTGATCAATTTGCCAACCTAAAAGTTAGAAAAAGGATTTCACTTTAAAAAGATTAATATGACCCAGCAACAGTTAGAAATCATAATCACAGTTCATAGTTGAACACCCAGTAGCTGTATAAATAATTAATTGCAGAAACAAAAATAAGAAGGAAAAATGAGAAAGTAGAATTGGAAGGGAAGAAGAAGAGGAAATGGGCATGGCTAGGCAGATATCTTATGCTGTACCTTTGAACTGAAGCCATAAGTAAAGGAAATTTTTTAATATGAAAAAAGAGTAGGGAAAATTGAAAGGTAAAATGTGCTTGTAGAACTTGCAGCTTTGGCCTATAACTGCTAGTGTGTAGCAGCCATCAGATAACATCCCTGCTGTGACATTCTTTCCGACTTTGGGAACAACACTTTCTCCTGCTAAATTACACTGCCAGAAGTAAATGACAGGAACGAAAGTCTGGAAACATGTTCCACTGTCCACTTGCCTATGGAGGTATACTGGGCACTAGGAACTGTAGCTGTTACAAATGGGAACATCTGTGGAATGTTTCTCAGATCTCTTTGCTTTGGGATCCTTCTTGTTTCCCACAATCTTTGTGGTCAAAGTTTCTGAGTTTTTTCAGTGTGTACTGACTGTTGATATGAGGCAGTGATATTTATCTTTGGAATGTACATCCAAGAAGTTAAAAGACCAATTGGCAGCACTTCCAACAAGTATGTATACAGATAGATAACGTAAAGTACTCAAGTAAGGATAAAATTTTATAGTGACGGCAAGGACAAATCCTCAGTCATATCAATAACTGTTCCTGGAGTAAAGGGTAGGGAAAATTAACAGCGACCTTCTTATCAATTGTTGAACTGACACGCATTCAAATAAACTTTGAAGACCACCCCAGTGATCATCCATACAAACAAAAAATGCCATTGCCTCACCTAAGTATGCGCAGGACCAGGAACGAGATTTCTGAGCTAATTACCTACCATCATGTTTTTATTGAAGACAACACAGGACAGCTTCTTTCAGTATTTTTCATTTTTTGAACATATTTTTACTAAGAACTGAACAAAAAAAAATCTATAAAAATGTTTTGTCTTTAAAGGACAAGCCTTAAAATAGCATTAATACACTAGAACCTATTGTATGCCATGAAGTGCCTTTGTTTGAAGGGTTTTCCTGCCATACAAACATTGTTTAAATACGTTTAAAGTTAATAGTAACCAACAAATCATTGAACAGACTTTGTTTAACAAACCAGCAGCCAAAAGAAAGAAAAAAAGTTAAAACAGTTACATAGAAAAAGTTAGACATTAAATCATTACTGAGAATCAGTGGGGCACAGTTCCTGCTTATATTTTCTTGCATTCGCTATAGTACCTCAGTAGAGCCTGTGAAGGACACTTTGTCTATGTCCATGTGGTGAGAAATTGCTGCTCCAGCAGTGGGTCCAAAGCCTGGCACGATATTCACAACTCCAGGTGGAAATCCTGCCTGAATAGGAAGAGAGAACCCCATAAAACCAGGGAAGTGATAATGACTAGGAGACTGCCTCCTATAGTCTGACTTCCATTTTCAGCTCTCCAGACACCTTTTCCTAGTTATACATTTGTTTTCAGCCTTAGAGCCTCAGACACATTTATTTCTTGCATGACTTACTCACCCATCCCCACAGTTTCTGTTTTTTTTTGTTGTTTTGTTTTGTTATTTTTATGGCCATTGAACTTATTCCTTCTTAAAAAAAAAAACACCAAAACCAAACCAAAGCAACAACAACAACAAAAACAAACACAACCCAAACAGTGTATTATTTTATTTATTTTTCAACACCACTGGCAAGAATTATATTTTTTTTCTCCTTCAGTTAGATATATAAAGAAAAAAGTTGCAGACCCGAGTTACATTCTATGTAATCTTGCCTTTCCACATAAATAAACTTTCTAATATTTATAGTTAAAGAATAATAGAAAGGGTGTATTAGATCTTTTATAAAAAGTTATCCCCCTGTCCCACTATAAGAGCATTTTCTATGAGATACAATAAAGGCAGGATTTAGTTTACTCTTAATACTCATTTAGTTTGTATGAAATAGCAAACCACAGCCTGTGTGCTTTGCTGAATCATAGCTTTGAAGCAGAATAATAAAATGTGCTAAGTCATTGCCACTAACATGCTGCAAGGTTACTGAGCTAGCAATGATTGAAGTCCATGCCAACTCTTCAAACATTTTAGATTACATTTGTTGATCTTATTGGGAAACAAGATAGCTAAACTATTTAACTGCTCTTCTTTGGGTGTTTGCTGGGCTGAGTACAATAGCCAATGTTACTTTGGAGCCACTGGATGAAATACAACACTCCTTGTGCTCAGGAGCACAAAGTGTATTCTGCCGTTCTCGGTGTGAAGTGAGTTCACAAGTTTGGCATCAGTCAAGCAACACAGATTTACAGCTCTCTGTTAATTATAAACCCAGGTGGGTGAAAGGTTTGTTCAGTTAAAAAATAATAATAATTACGTGTACAAACAGGTTCTTTTCTGTGATAACTATGCTAATAAAGTCCTTGTCACTCACTCCTAAATACCCTGCTCCTGACTTAATGTTTACTTTTGACTTTGAAAGACACTGTGCAAATATGTTTGCCGAAGAATGGAATGCAGTTTACTAAATTAGTATTGTATTGTCTTTTTTTCTTTTTTTTTTTTTAAACTCTGTTTGTGGATGTGTATGAGGCTGTGCATATGCATGCTTTTGCCCTGAATTTACTTAACTGGTTTACAGTAGGGTAAGTTTCATAGTACAAGGCTAGACATGTAATGAGAAGTACTTGCAAAGGACAGCCTAGCTTATATTACCTCTGTGGCATTTCAGCTGCAGTGTTCTATTACATTTCTGAGAAGGGCAAAAAGCTAAGCTGTTACCAACTTACCTCTTTAATTAAGGATCCCATGTAAAGGGCACTCAGAGGTGTTTGTTCTGCTGGTTTGACAACCACCGTGTTTCCACAACAAAGTGCAGGGGCGATCTTCCAGATAAACATAACCAATGGGAAGTTCCACTAAAATACAGATGAGAATGTGTATCCGATTACTAATCCATAGCCAAAGCGTCTTTGCTTTTTTCTATGATTATAGTGCAAATTGTCAACTGAATGGTTGAACTTTTTACTGAATTCTTTTCAGTGTGAAGATATTTTGAGAAGGCAACTAGCAAATCATGTTGTCCAAAAGCCAGTGATTTTGGTATATGTGAGTCCAGGGGACAGGAAACAACAAGAGTACACCTCGAACAAACCCTGACAGAAAGCTGCTGGATTAGTGGTAAAGTTGGCAGTTTTGTTACCTTGTTTCTTGAACGATCTGTCATCAATTCAGTTTTTAAAGAGAGACAAAGTAATAAAGCATAATACTGCCCCTACACTCTTTTGCAGTGGTTTCACTCTCATTTCTCTATTGCTCTTAATTCAGCTGCAGTGCAGAGCAGCTGACTCCTCTGGACCCCATATTCAGCAGTCTGAGGGACAAAAAACATGAGGGAAAGCGCTCTGCCCATTGAAAATAATTGTAGTGAGTCTGTGAGACTCAGCAGAAGAGACACAGGAGAAAGTGGAGGAAAAGGCAGTTAACAGTTACCTATTATCTCGGAAATGCTTGGAGAAGTATAAATACATCTGTTCTTTATCTCTCTGGTTATCTCCTTTAATCTCACCCCACCCCCAGAAATAACAGGAGCACAAATAACTCAAAGTAAGGGATTACAAAGCTTTCTGAATCTTCCTTATGAAGCAGAACCGAGTGAGTGGAAGAGAAATGCTGAGCAGACAAAAGTATTTTGCAGTGTTCACATAATCCTCAAAGGTTGGTTTAAGTAAAGACCTTGAACTTGGCTTTAAATTTCAATTCAGAGAAGACAGAGATATACTTAGAAGTCTTTGAACATTTTGTATAGGAAGCTAGCACATGTACAAACTGCCCATAGTTCTAGGATGCAATTTTACATACAAATTTATCTAGTTCTTCAACATATCTTGACTTTGCTTTGCATGAAATGTCTCATGCCTGACCTATAAAATAAACTAGAACAATGGTTCCTCAAGCTCTGCAAGAAGCTGGATCCAAATGATGTTTTCCAGAGATGCTCTGTAAACCAAATACAGTGGTCTAAAGATACAGCAAGTCTGCCAGGTCAACAGAAAGATATCAGGAACAAGAGTGGGACTCACATGTCTGAACAAGCCTGGCAGATAACCCGACTATTTTAGAATCTAGTAAGCTGTCAAGCAGGTCAGAGCAGACTTCCCAAACCTAGCATGCATGAAAAAGTTGGGTGGATCAGGAGTGTCTAGTGCATGTAACCACTGTCACAGCTAACTATCAAAATTATGTAAGCCTCAACAAAGAGCTTGATTTTCTCAGTATTTTGGATGTTCAGACTCAGGTAGGTCTTCTCAAACTTCACTTAGAATAAATAAATCCAAAAAACACTGAGCAGGAGCTTGGGAACTTCTGCCTCAGCACTCATCAAGCATACTCTTTGCATTGTTGCTTGCACTGTCACTAAGTCATAGCTAAAGACTGCTGTAGTCCAGATGATGTACTAAACAGAATAGATATTCCAGGTCCCAAAGAGCTTATTGCTTATTCGCTATAAATATTACCCTCTCCACCTTGTTTATTTCCAATTCTTTCTGTTCCAACAGAACACAATTCTGTGTTTCAAACAAATTCAATCTTTTGAGTTTGAGATCCTCCATAATACAGGGCGGAGAGAACCAAGGCTTAGCCAGACTGACTCTACAAAACTCTGCATTAAAGAATCTGATGGGTACTCGAGATAGTCTCTACTTTTGGGAGCAGAAAGTTTCTCACTGGTAATGTATCCACAACCTACAAAAGTTCAAAAACATGTTCATTTACAACAGGAACATTCGTGTTTTTTTCATAAATGACTCCAACTTACAGGAATAATTTGTCCACACACGCCAACAGGCTCATGTCTTGTAAATGTGAAAAAGTTTCCATCTAGAGGAAGAAGCAATAAATTAGACGTTCAGTAAAAGCATTTGTGAGAAACAGTTAAATCAAAAGAAGATAAAGTTGGATACCAAACAGTTACATACAATTTTACTTATGATGATATTTTCAAAACCTTAGCTGTGCAACAACAACTATGAAGTACATCTGGATTCAATTGCTGCTTTCCTCATACCTCCAGCATTTGACTCTGTCATTATGACTGACTTTTTGCAGTGATAACTCTGCTTCTCAAAGTGGTATTCACAGCATACCAACGAATATTCTTTGTTTCTTTTTTCCTCTTATCACCTTTTTCTTTTTTTTGGAAAATACTTTTTTGAAAGCTACTTGCAATCCTAGGTACATATCAGACTTTTTAATTTATTTTATTTTTTTAATTTTTTTTTTTTAGTATTAGATCTTATCTTAAATGAAATCCATTAAGTAAAATAAATTCTCTTTGATTTTAATAAGCATGTGTTCCATTAAGCCTGGTATAGGGATCTACATCATGCCAAAATTTGGTGCTATTTATCACTACAGTTTTCCTTAATTCCTTCTTTATTACCACTCCTTGTCCTTCTGAGAGAAGTCAGCTAGAAACAATGTTATTGTAGAGCTACTTAGTGGGAGAGGAAACAGAAGGAAAATTCAGGAAAACAAAGGAAAGTTTCCTCATTCTTACTTCTTAGTACTTTTCCTAATAAACTATCTGATAACTGAAACAAATATTATTGCTTCTGCTAATCTTAGCCTTCATAAGCAAATACTTGACTTTCATTACTGTACCACTGCATAAACAACACATTGCTACTCAAAGTACCCTGTGAGGCTTTCTAGATGTATATATAGGCTAAAATTTTCCTAGACATTAAAATGTACTTTGTAGTTGTATATAGAAAATGAGTATAGCAATAGCAATAACTACAATGAATGCTTACAATTAGCATCATGATTGATGTTAAATAAGGCATATTAAAAACAGTCTAAAATACATTTCATTAATAATTTTTATTGGTACTGCACAGCTTCTAGAAAAATATAGTTTTTTTTTTTACAGGTTACATTACTTCAGCCCTGTGCTTTTGTTATCTCAAAGCTACTCACCCATTGGAACAGTTCGACCATGAATTTTATCAGCCCAGCCAGCACAGTAGCGTATTGTTTTAATACAGGCACCTAAATCCATTAGGTAGGCAGTAGAAAAGAGTTTACCACCATCAATAGCTTCCATTGTCTGCAGACAACAGCAATTACAAAGTTAATATCAAATATTGATAAGCTTTCCTATATATGTACTTTGTCATTTAGCATGTGTTTGTTCAGTTCAGAGGTTTTTATCATGTACTAGTACATAGAAGATTAATTTCCACCTAGAAGAAAAACCTAAGTTTTAATCTACAAACAAGGAAATTTAATGATAGCTTATTCTCAGTGATCTATTCAGTTGTCAGGGTCATTTTACATTTGAAACGATGACAAGTTCTGAAAAAGAATAACATTTTTCCCATCTGAAATCAGATAAAATATTACAGCTCATACTAAGTTTTCTACAAGTGTAGATGGAAAAATGTACAGCTTGGAGCCTGTGGGTTAACTAATGCAAACAATGTGAGTGACCAGCACCTCTCAGCAGATGAATATTGACAACCGAGATAGACAGTACTTTCCTGGCAGTATCTGTCACATTAGCTTAGGATCCTCTGATTTTTAATTTCTAAGGGACATGTTCATGCTTAACGGGTGCATGACTGGCGACTTGTCAGTTGGCAACCATTTATTTCCATGGAAAATTCAACAGATATGAAGAGCACAGTAACACTTTGATAGAGCAAATTTGATAGAGCTGTTTGTCAGTATAGTCAACACCATCAGTTGTGCATTTTAAATGAAATGAAAAACAGCCTGTGAGTCACCAGTAAGGGTGACCCACTGTCACTGTCACCACTGCTGAAATGCACCATGTTCAGTCTCATTGTACTCACATCAACTGTTTGGTCTCCATAAATGTTTAGCAAATGTCAACAAAACTCATCAGATGCAATTTTTTGCTGAATGGAGGAATTCATTTTCACACCTTTGCTTCACACGTGCTTCCATGTCAGATGTCAATCTGTCAGACTGCCCCTCAGCTGCCATCTGTTGCATGGCAACAAAATTGCCAGAATATTGGTGGAAGGTTAATCTCTACGTCCATGCCACCAATATTCACCTCTGATGTTGTGGGATATAATCAAATAGGAGGCATTACTTTCAGAGCAGGCCTTGTTTATGAAAAATTATACTCAAAGTCCCAGAATGAATACAAGCCCCAGATAAAAGCTGAGCCTCCTTATGTGCACAGGAAAGGTGTGAGCCATTAGCAACTCAAGGGAGAATAGTTCAATATGATAAATAAATATAGAGAAGGCACTATTTTTATTTTTATTTTTATTTTTTTGGTTTCTAGCTAGCAATTGTATGAAAAAAAACTGTTCTTATTTGAAGGCCGGCCAACTGTCCATTCCATGGTTCTCCGTGGTAGGAAAATATACTTTCTAAACCTTTAAAATAATAGTCATTAAGCTTCTATTATTTTTCAGTTGATTAATTTGGTGATTTGATGATCCCTCAGGACACTAACACAAAATATGGCTGATATCAAATCTAGGGAGTATGGTTTGGATTAATGCCATTTTAATAGCCCTAAATTTTATGACATTTTGTTAAAGGCCATGTGAAGTCCTTAAATTATGTCAACGTACTGATACTGATAAATTTTTTTCTCAAGTTTCCTGGTACAAAGATACTACAAAGACAGAGGAAACCTTCAGCTTTGTGAACAATCTTATTAGGATGTTCAGGATAAAATATTCAAACAATAGTTTCAAGATATTTCGTATCTTAGAAATATTATTTTCTTTTCTAAATTTATTATTTAATTGGTCCAGAGTTCCTTCAGTCCCTTACTACTGACTCTGTTATTAGGATAAGGTAAGTGGAGAAAACCTCTTCATTTTGATAGTCTGGAAAACACTTTACTCAAGTACACCTTATCTAAAAGGGAAAAGTAGACATTAATGTGAGAAATTTGCAGAAAATAAAAACTAAGTCAGCAAAATAAAAGCTTCCAAGGGAGAAAAGGTATGCTTTCATACTACAAAAATGGCTAGTGGGAACAAAAACTAAATGCTCTGGCTTTCCTGTGGAAAAAAGATTATTTCTCTATCCTCTTTGCATGTGTAATGCCTTAGGCTATATAACAAAGAAGTAAATGCCACTTTATCTGGTATTTAACTGACAAGGGGCCATACCATTCCTACTAAAAAATGTAGCTCTCTTAAAATTTACTCTCTCTCAGCTCCAAAAAAATTAGCACTATCAAGGACACAAATTCTAGCTACCTTTTCTCAAGGTTATCATTCCATATCAAGATGACAGGATTAGTTTAGAGAAAGAGTGTTGCTGAAGAGAAGTGTAAATCTGAGAGTAGTAATCTTTAGAGTTCAAGGAAATAGCCACAGCTCTTTTGAATTTTTCATTTCTCTTTTAAAAATCTGCTTGGGACTCATGCAAGTGTCTTCCTAAAAAGCAACAATAATGATGCTAGAATGGCTAATAGATATTTCTTTGCAGGTTTTTTTTTTTATATTTTGGAGGTTTGAATTTCATTAACTTGTTGTGGTTTGTAGTTAATGGTTAAATACTTCAAATTGTGATTAGATCAGTCTGAGTGATGATCATCAGCACTGGATGTTCCTTATACTCTTTTACACCCTTTAACACTGCAGGCACCAAAGCAGTGTTCATCTTCAGGACAATATAACACTTAATGCGCTTAGTCTTTCATCCCAGACTGTGCTTGAACTTGGAAAGAGCATCTTGATGGTAACATCAAGCATGTAACATCCTACACAAAACGAGTGGATACCACACTTACCAAATAATTAGTACACCTCTATTTTAAAAGTTCTTTCTTGCATTATTACACAGCTAATAGGCAGTGATAATGCTTAAGTGTCTGCAGATGAGCAGAAACGTGGTCAACAAACAGAAGTTACTAAAGACAGGAAATCATCACCCACCACCCTTGTTCATCCTAACGTCAGATAACTTATTGTTGTCTTTGGTTCTGGTTAAGGTTTTTCACTGACTGCTAGTTGCAAACTGGAGTTAGTGATAACAAAATATATACCCATGAAATTTAAAATTTCTTCAAGTTCTAACCTGCCCTACTTATAAACTTTGAGCCCGGCTTTGAGATTAGGCCTTGATTCAGGCTTTGGTTTAGACAAGTGTTGGGCATGGGGTCTATGTTAATTCTTTAAGAATCAACTACTGAAACTGCATGGACTGTAGGCAGCTTAAGCATTACCTTAAAGCTAATTAAATACTGAAGAACTTTGTGGATTTGGGGTATGAGTAGACCTGATTTTTTATATGGTCCAGTTAGAACACGGAGTAAAAACAATTACTGGGACAGCTTGACTTCCCAAAGGTTTAGTGTGTTACTTTTGTTCATATCTTCCTTTAAAATTTCGAACATTGGCTTTTTTCCCCTTTTTATTCACATATTATACTCACAGCTAAAGTCAGTCGATCTCTTTCAACTAAATCAGCTAGTTTATTCAAGAGCCTTCCCCGCTCTGAAGCATCCATGGTACGCCAGGGTGATCCAAGCTCAAAAGCATTTCTAGCTGCTTTAACAGCCTT
Organism: Alectoris magna; assembly: GCA_030625065.1. Taxonomy (NCBI): domain Eukaryota; kingdom Metazoa; phylum Chordata; class Aves; order Galliformes; family Phasianidae; genus Alectoris; species Alectoris magna. The sequence continues at coordinate 44,014,027 of CM060564.1, forward strand.
GTCTATATCTGCCTGTAAGAAAAACAGAAAAACTTTTTAAATCTGTCATCCATGTCAGTTTCTAAACATGTAAGGTGCTTTGCATCCCAATCTTATCAGTTAGTACATTAATTATAGATACATTATTTCTTGTTAAACACTTTAATTACTGTTTCAGCAATGTGAAGTTCGATGAGAAACAGAAGCATTTTCAAAGCTTCTAAATTTAAAACAACAACAACAACAAAAAACAAAACAAAACAAAGCATATGATGAAACTCTATTTCTAAACATTCGGTCTTTTAGTATCTCTGATTAGGGATTCATACAATACTAATGAAATTTAATCTTTTTTTTTTTTTTAATATAGAAAGAGATACCAAGATTTGTAAGTTAAATTTTTAGATGCTCAACATTATCTAAAAATATCTGGGGATGTGGTGAACACCAGGTTAGAAAAATCTGTTCCTTAAAATATTTTGTAAGATGAACACAAATTTACTATAGAGGAAAACAAATGCATTTTTTTATGAAAGTTTTAAGGGACATTTTTATTTAATATAATAATAGCAAAGGACAAACTTACCAGGTTTAGAATGCTAAGCTTGAGCCCTCTTTATTCTAGGCAGTGTCTTAGAATTAAGCAAGCTAATTTTTCTACTCATGCATGTTTTTTTATAAGATAATGTATCATTTATCATTTGTCTTTCATTTCTGTGAGAAGATGTACCACAAATTTTATGAAAATCTTTTGCATGAAAATGTGTTCCAGAATATACATGTATATAAAATATTAAAAAAGAAATATCTTGAGAAATAGCTTTCATTACTTGGCATATTTCCATAGTTCATGAATCTTGTAAAACTTTTTTCCAAGAAAAACAACAACTAAAATGAAGGCTTACTATGCTTTTATTTTATTTAAAATTCTTAAATAAAATAAAATAAAATAAAATAAAATAAAATAAAAGAGGAATAATATATGACATGCTTTCTTAATCAATTGCTTTCATGTACTGTTTGAAGGATTAATTTTCCCCCTTTTCGTTGGTAGAACCTCATCTGGGCAAATCACTTTAAGGTTGACTAAGCCAATAAAGTTTAGTACCCATATCAATTTTTCTAAATGTGGAACAGATTCAGAAAATTCTGATGTCAAAACCAGATAACTAATTCTCTTTAAAAGGGGAAAAAATAAAACTAAAATATCATCTGATTTTGAAAATCTACTGTAGGTGTACTAGACAGGAGACCCATGGAATTTCCTGGAAAGAAATTTGGGAATATGATAGAAGGGAAGGACTTTACAACCAACACGGTCATTACTACCCTGTAGTAATCTACATCCTTCCGTCCTTCCATCATCTACACTAGGTAGCCGAAATCTGCAAGATTAAAAAAGATTAATTTCTTTCAGAATTTGTCAGAACTGTGACACTCAAATATGTATTGTGTGAGTATTTAATTCTTTTTCTTTTTGTCTTATCTCTTCTTATCATAACAATTCCTCAGCCTTTCTGCATGACTTGGGCCTTATATATACCTTGGCCTATGTCAGAAAAGAACACGGGGAAACTATGAGCTGCGCTTGTATGAACAACACAAATTAAAATAAATGTAGTGCCATATGTTCTTCCTACTACAAGTTCTGGAACACCTAAAACCAGGAAAATAATATATAAATATAATTCAGGTCTGTGAAAGTGAAAGTAAGAAAGAAAAGAATTATATTCTTCAACTATACGAAATTTGTGTAGATAAATCTATGCCAAGAGAATAAAGACTGATTGCTTCTTACAAAGCTAAGTAGTCTGTTTGTTTGTTTGTTTGATGGTTTTTTGTTTGTTTGTTTTTAGAATTTTTATAGATATATGTACACTTTTCATCCTACTGACCACTTGAGCTGTTTTATTAGTACTAGGGACCTTCAAGATTAGTGACTGTAGATTGAAAGATTCAGCAAACTCACAGAAGAGTTCCCATCCATGTATGTATTTTGTAGTTTCTTTTTTTTTTTTTTTCCTTAAATACCACTTTCATAAACCATTTTGTCAATCCTTTTGTGTACACACAAACTAAATTCTTACAAACTCTTAATTATCTAAAGGCTTAGGTTCTAGAATAGTTCACGATGTGTGTAATTCACTACATTTGTACATTTTACTTGGTGAGTTAGTTAACAGCAGTTGTCATTACACATTAGTTTACAAAATTATTGGAGAGAAAGTAAATGTGTGTGTCGAAAAATATTATCTCTCTATTTGATGAGTTGTGGGATTGCTTGTAAGGAATGAAAGCTACAAAAACTATGAATGCTACATGAACAGTTGCAGATCATGAGTATTGTAAATTAAGGATGTTCAAATATCAAGCCAACTTCATTTGCTATGCAATCTGATTTTCAAACACTGAATTAGGGAAGAGCAAGAGCAGTATTTTACATAACAAGAATGTGTAGCGCTTGCAGGATACAATCTGGAGGCTAACGGCGTGCTTACAGAATTCTTTGGTTGAGGACAAAATGAACTGTAAAAAATCTCAGTGATGCAGAGCACCATATGCATGTAACATGGACAGAAGAAAAGCAAGAACAAGACATCTCAAGAGCACCTGATCAGAAACATGCAATCATCAAAAGCCAGGTTCATGAAGGTCACTAATGTTCTGTAAGGCCTGTACTGGACAGACAGCACCTGAACACAGGAAGCTGTATGAACTCATTTCCTATGCATTTCTTGAGAATATTTTATCTCTGTACAATAAAGTAACTCTTGCTAAAGAGATTTTACTTATTATATTGATAAATTGCTAGTGAACTTCTGGCACAAATAATCTCCTATTAAGCATCCTAATATCTCTCATGGATAAAATGGTGTTCAGTGAACATTTCAACGCATTTTTTTTTTTTATAGTTGTCAGCTGGAAATAGAACATTCATTTCTCATACTGACTTTCTCAGAGTTTATCCAAAAATTTCCCTGGTTATCAGTTTTAAAACTGTTTAAGTAAAATTGTCTTCTAGCTAAAAAAATAACTAGTCTACTTGATAACATACATTTAAGCTCTACAGTGAAACTAAGTACATCCTTTTTAGCTGAAGAGACCTAGTACAATGAGACATAAAGTTGCATGTATGAGGATATAGATGTTCATTATATCTTTGACTAGACAGCATTTATCTGTGATATTTCTAGGAATAAATCTCATATATGTAAAAAAAAGTTTGTTTATAAGTGTCAGCAATGCTTTCACTCTTCTGCTTAAATACATCAATTCAACATGCAGAACAGAAATCATTTTTGGTGGAATTAGTGTCCATTTTTTAGATGACCTTCATCTTAAGGGTCTGTTTTAGGACTGTTTTCCTTTGTGTTCTTTACAAAAAACATATTTTTCAAGATGGCACTACCAAGAAGTCAACACCTCAGCTAAAAATGCTGGTAGCAATGAATAATTTTTCAGAGTCTGCATGGAAAAACATTGATATTTTTCCACTTTATGGTATCTCTAATAAAAAGCTTTCAATAAATATGTAATGAACAGATCACATCATTGTATAAGGAAGAGCTGGAGAAAGAAGAACAAAATAATGCTAATGTTATTAGATACCACTGATCAAAGACAGTAAAAAGAATTAGCATTTTTAACAAGAAAGTTAGCAAAAAACATTTCAACAGATCTTTCTTCACATCAATAAATTCATAGTGGTGAAGCAAGTGAAGAAGAAAGAAGTGAAGCAAGAGGAAGTGAAGAAGAAAGTATGTAGAATAAATCTTTGAGGTACTATTTTACATCAACAGAGATGGATGTTCATCTTCTTACTTCTAATATAAAATTGAATTTATACCTAAGGATAAAAGCATGAAAGTAAATCCTACCTTGTCACCTTCTGCAACCTCACAGATTTTCTCTTCATTCGCAGGGTTAAAGACTTCAAATTTTTTACCACTGACTGAATCATGCCATTCATTGTTTATAAATATCTGAAAATGAAGAAAATGCAGTACTATTAATAGAATTATACATATTGACTCTTCTCTATGTTTAAGAATAAATGTAGAGCTGTCTGATGAATTGTGGTTGGACAGCATCTTTAAGGTCTTTTTCAACCTGAGCAATTCTATGATTCCGTGACAAGTACCGGAAAAAAATGGAATAAGTATTACTACTTAGTAATACTTACTACTCTCTCTATTAGTTGAGAACAGTGATCATATACAAAGTTAAACACCCTGTAAAAATTATCTTCCTTTGGAGAGAAACCGCTTTTTCCATGCGATTTTTTTTGGCAATGTTTCATATTATAAAAGATACCATTACATAGAAGACCCTCCTGCTTCAAACCAAACTCTGTGCTGTACAGCAGAATTACATTCCTAAACGATCAGCCCCAAACTGATCTCCTTGATCCCACAGGACTGGTAAATATAAATATATGTAAATATAAATATATATATTTCATTTATATAAACATATATGTATATGTATGTCAACTGAATGGAAAACAGAAATACTCTTAAGCGGAGTAACAAGTAAGCAGGCGTATTCCTCTATTTCCATGCTACACGAGAAAAATAATTAGCTTTCTTTTATTACTCACAAAAACTCCATGGCTTTGTGGATTTGTTCCTCACTGAACGTGTTTCTAATCAAGATTTGAATGTAGAAATGTAATTATTTCAATATTCTACAGAAACACAGCATTTATTGCATTAAACAAAGGTAGAAAACAAAAATCAAGAGGAATTAACTATAATTGTAATGAATAATTGTATTCACCATAAATTTACTGCTAGCGGCCATAGAAGAAACCTAGACTGTTCTTCCTTTTAGCAGTTAGCACATTTCACAGTGACACTCTCTTGAAAAATCACTTAGCAGTACATACTGGAAGAAGAGTTCTGATCCTGTGACTATAACGTTGCATTCCTACATGAATATAATCACAATAAACACTTAGCAAATGTTGCTGCTGACAGTGCAGGTGACCACACTGACTGACAGGATTAAGGCTGATGGTTGTGAATATAAAGGGTACTTCTGTCTCTCCACCCTGCATGCCTTTCAAGCATTTCTGGTTTTGGTTTTCATTATGTGTTGCAATTCCTACTTTTAAATAATACTTTGTACAACTTCAGCCTTTAGTGAGATGGTCCTTTGGTAAAAGATTTAGTCATCATTGCTTTACAATCTGTACGACTATCTTCTGTTTAAAATGATCCTAATTACTTGGTGCCATTCATAATTTATTCAGCAATTTCTAACAATATTCTGAAATCTCCAGTTTAAAGGCTTCAGACTCCCAGTCTTTTGTTATGCTGACGTTAGTGCCAACTCTCCTTCTTCTCTTTAGGCAATAGACAAAAAATGCAAATGCTCCAGTTATTCTGACTATTGTCTATATTTATATTTATAAATATAAATAATATATAAATATAACATATATTTGTATTTTATATTTATAAATATTGTCTATTTTTATTTGAACTGTGAGCTGTTTTATTACAGCAAATTAATCCTACTTGTCCAGCTTGGTAGTCTTCAACCTTCATTCCAACTCGAAGGAGCACTGTAATACCTCTACACTCATGTCCCTCAGCAGACACCACCTCTCTTGATTTTCCACCAGGAAAAAGAAATCAACAAGTTTTGCTTGTTTAGATATTTTTACCCTGACAGGGATTTGAATATGTCTAATAACCAATAAAACAACTTTTCCTCATTCTTCCTATGTTATCCTGTCTTTGTATTTAATATCTCTCTATAACATCTACTTCATAAAAGAACAAAACACACAGCAGCTAGGAATCATGTAAGAGTGAAAATTGTATAACAGCTGGCCTACATCAAAATTAACAGATTATCAACAGCAGTGAAAATGATATCCAAAGTTCATTTAATAAATGTCAGTAACTGTGTCCCTACTCAAAAATTAAGCTTTTATGAAGGCTGAATGAAATTAATACACAAAATTCATTCAATAAATATTAGTAACTAAGTTTCTACTCAAAGAATAAGCTTTTATATAGGCTGAAAAGCACAGTGTGTACTAAATTTACTTTCTTTGCCTGGAATAAACACCATTACATTTGATTGTAACATTTCTAACATATGCAGAACAACAAGTACACAAGGCAAGATGGGTGTTGATTTTTACCCAATTGAACTTTTAAGAACTTTGGTGATATAGCACTAGCAATTCAAAACTAGACACCTTTAAATGCAAAAAGGTAATTAGCCAATACATCATTACAACTGAAAGAAAAATTAAAGTACTTTTGAGTTTTTTCTTCTGTTACCTTAAAGATGATACCAAAATTATAACAGAATCACAGGAGGGTTGAGTATGGAAGGGACCTCTGGAGGCCACCTGGTCCTGCCCAAAGGGCATCAAGCAAGTTGCCCAGGACAATGTCAAAGTGACTTTTGAAGATCTCTGAGGAGGAGACTCCACATCTCTGGGCAACCTTTGTCAGTGCTCTTTCTCCCAGACAGCAAAGAAGTGTTGCCTGATATTTACACAGAGCCTTGTTCCAGTTCGTGCCCACTGCTTTTTGTTCTGGGCTCATTCAGTAATTGCTGAATGGCAGAGAATAAAATGATCTACTAAAAGTGTGCACTAATATGTAGTTATTGAGAAGTTATATAATATCACAAAGTTGTGAAAATTTATTAGTCAGCTGAATGAAAATCCACGGAAGGAATGTGAGTTATTCATCTCCATTTGTATATGCAAAATAGAACCTGAGTCTGATCTATAAGCCAGGTTTGTGCTGTGCCAGAGACAGACATTTTTGAATCTACACAAGTGAAATTGTCAAAGGGAGTTATCTTGTACTTTCTGATTCTGTAAGTCTTTGAAGAGAAAGGAAACATCCCTGGGAAGGCCTGATACACCACACAGAGTATGAAAAGAGAAAGATGTTGCTGCGCAGTGTATCATGGACTTATCTCTAGACTGACCTGCATCCGCAGCAGGCCCACAGGCCCATAGAAAAGAAGTGGGGAGAAAGAGGGTGCCAATGGTTTACAGGACGTTTTGGCCCTGTTCTGTGACTAATAAGGAGGGGGACCCATGAGCCCACACCCCCAGCAAGGGGAAGGGGACAAGGGAATGTGAGAAATACACTCAAAGTCATGTTGCCATAGGACTCATTTCTCAAGACCTAATATGGTTTTAGGTGGTAGCACAAAGGCACAAAAGAGATCTTGCTCATGCTCATCATTAAAAATGTTGCAGATTCTGATTATACTGGGTACTTCATGCTCAACCTCTGTCAATTTTGAGGATCCGGGCTGACAGAAACACCTTGCCCTGCATCTATTCACTGATTATAACCATGCAGACAGAAGCCTGAGGACCCGAGTTTGAATCAACTATCTAATGAACTAGTGGAAAATATGTGATTTCCATTTTCTTTCAATCAGTGTGAAGCACCCACTACTGCTTCTCATAGCATCAGGAATTTTTACATTTAAATAGAAAACCAGGACATAATTTGGGGCAGGCAAATCAAAGCAAAAGATGGTTGATGCAGGGCAGGACAGAGGTAAGCTGCCATAACTGCAGGATAAATGCTTTTTGTCTCACAGAACTGATATAAATCCTAGAAACACATGTGCTCTCAATACATGACAGATTTCAAGGAATATATTTTTTGCATACTATTGGCATTACTTGCATTTTTTCTCTGTGTGGTTTTTAATAATTTGTGAGTAGTATGGTAATATTTTCATGACTGATAAAAAGATTACCTTTAAACATATATGGTAACAATTTCCTATTACTATATTCCTATTACTATATTCTTTTTCTTTTTGATTAAGTATGATGGCATCTTATATGCAGTGTCATCGCTGCCTCTAGCTATAAGGGCAGATCAGCAAACTCCTGATTTAACAAAAGCTGTTAGGGAAATTAAAATGCAAGTACCAGGAAATTTCAAATATGTGATGAAGTTGGCCATAGGAGTATCCGCACAAAATACTGGCTACTATGAAAGGGCAAAGACAGCAGTTAAGTAGTTAATATGAACAAGCCATCTTTAGTTACATTGCCAAGAAAAGAGACAAAGTAAAAGGTAAATATTAACATAACACTGCTATGATGTTACAGCATGCCAAATTCATATCTGTCTGTGAAAGGAATAATAGTAAAACATACCATTTTTGGAAGTTTTTAAAGTATTTGTTTAAAAATTGTATTTATTGCACCAACTTGTATCATCCATGATATCACTTTAGAATATTTTTCTTATTAATGTCCCAAATACCATTACCATTTCAAACATGACTTCATTACTTTAAATATATACACAACATTGTATCAGTATTGGATAAATCAAACTATTCAGATGTCTTTTTCAAAGTAGACAACAGTCTTATGAAGGTATGACAGACTGAACAGAGGAGGTCAAGCAACAGAGGGTCAAAACTCTCCATGTATGCTGTGTTACATGCATTGCAAGCAACTGTGCTGAAGTGTGCATGCAGAGATTTCCATATTCTCAGAAAAAACCCAACCAACCAACCAAAGAAATTCAGCAGAAACCAACCACCACAATTGGGATCATCTTGCAATAGGTCACACTGTTTTGTCTCTCAGGTAGAACTTTTCCAGCAGCTTATATTCTTTTTTTTCTCGTTTGTCAGGTGAAAACATAAAAGACCTATTTTTTTTTTACTGCTCATGCAATGTAAAGGGAGTTGTCTGTAAAGACTGAACACTACCATGAGGTTAAGGGCTGGAAAATTATTTTGCAAAGATTGATGTCTTAGAGGTATTGTTGCTGTCACTTTGTTATTTCACTGGTAATTTTTAAGAGGGAAAAGAGCTTTTATTTCAACAACCTGAAAAACTAATGACTTCCATACGTTGCACTGGACCTGGAAATACACATTACACAATACACACTCTAATATACCTTTTCATTTAAACTAAGGCTACTGCAGTCAAAAGCCTTTGATTGGCCTTATTTCCCAATGTCAGAGTGCAATAAAATCTTGATTCTCTGAAAGGACTGATTTCAGTTCAAAGAATCAGATGCTGCTCTACTAGTAAGAGCGGAAGTTACACAGAAGGCTACAGTTTTTCTGTTTGGTTTATTCAGTTGATTTAACCACTGAAGTGATCTGAGCAGAGAACTGGGAGAGAGGACCTGTTCTTTGCCTATTATTATTATTATTATTATTTTTTGTCATCCCTGAGTGTTGTTTTTTGTTTGTTTGTTTTATTTCCATCACTGAGTATTTTGAAATGACCGTGAGTTCATCTTACAACATAACTGTTAGAAGGGAAGTGCCACAATAGTGTCTGTAATTCATGAAGAATGAACTTGATTCAGGACATCTTTGTCTTAAACGGACTGACCATACAATGGTTCTGTTGAAATAGCTATTAAGGCTCTATGCGAGATGCCAGCACCTTATGAAATATAATTTCTGGTGCACCTTCCTTGGAATGATAATCACCTTTTAATGGGCTCTTCATTGTACAGTATCTGTACTGTGTGCTTCTTTCTGCAACAGTGATTTAAAAGTGGACATTAGGGAAGAAAATGCTACAGTTTTGTTGCTAAAAGTATCCCCCACACAATTCAGGATCTGCCTATAAACTTATTATCTTCCTTAAGAAAGAATTTTTGTGTAATTCACTATTACTATTATAAATTATAATCTGCACCACAGAGATGAAGTCAGGAAAATTTTCCATATTTTCTAAAATGTGGACAATCCCAAAGTGACCTGAGGGCCAGCCTTATTAATGTGGAGGGAAATGTCTAAGCTGTCTTCTCTTTAGCCACTCTTCCAGTTACTCAGATACATGAAAAACTGCAACTTCTTCCCACCATACATGCGCTCCCAGACAGCCTACAGCTCTTCCTCTGATAAAATTTTCCTTGACAATGCTCTTCAAATGAGCACAGTTACCTGTTATGCAGTGCTGAAAGCAATCACTCAGTTCTGAAAACTGTTCAGCTGACCACTCACTACCTCTCTAGCGCAGACAGTAAACCATTAAATGACACTACTAGAATTTTGGGGTGGCCAGCAATAATGAAGAGCTGTGGCTAGCCTCCTGCTGCTTGCTGGAGGATGGAATTCAGCATCACTCAGTTGAGGTCAAGTATAGTGCTGAAAAACCGTTGTCCCCTGCTCACACATGCTCTTGTAGAAGAAAAGTGCCATTGAGATGAATGGCAGTAAGATTTACAGTCACATCCAACTCTGACAGAGATCTGAAGTCCAAAAGCATTTAATATAAGATCTTTTTCTCATTAGAATTTTATGTTAAAAAATGTACGTATAAAGGAACTTTATCCTACTGCTGTACTGAACTAGTGATTAGAGAACATACCCATTCTATTCATTGTTTATTTTTGGATGCATCAGTTAGTGCCTTTGTATTTGCAAAGTCATTCAAGTTTAAACAAAGTAGGTTCCTACAGTTGCTTTATTGCCAGTGGCCTCCCCCCAGGTATTCTAAATGAATTTTTGCATTTTTATCCCTTGACTTCGTGAAAGTTGTAATTATACCATACAGGATACATAGCTATGATTTTTCTTCAGTCAGGGTGGTTTATTCTTCCACACCATTTCACACACAGTTTAGCAAAACAGTCTGATGCAGTTTTCTCACCCCTTTGTAATTCAACAACCTAACAATCAACTAATCTGAGTTTTTCCAATTAAAGGAATGCCATAAGGCTTAGTATATTTGAAAATATTTGAAAAAATCATGGCAGAAATAATTTTTTTTCAAACAATCAGTGTCTAAGTCCTGGTGATAACTAAGTAAAATATTTATCAGTACATTTGTAATCATCTACCAACATCATTCAGCACATTTTATTGCTAAAGTGAACAGCACAGTCTGAAATGCCAACATATATATCCATAGAATAGAATAGAATAGAATAGAATAGAATAGAATAGAATAAGCAAATTCCTGAGGGCATTATCCCCTTGCTCTGCAGGCACCCTATTCCAGTGTTTGACCACACCCATGGAAATGCTTTCTAGCTAAATAATCTGTATAAAAATCCTATACTGATCCTTCTTTGTAGAAACAAAATAGTGTGTATTAAGTTTAGAGCAAAGCCCTTGGAATAACTCCTGTGGACTTTCCTCCAGAAGCTTGTGTGATGGCAGTTTTTATTCTGTCAATGTAGATAAAGAGAAGTAAGAGTCTTTTGAAGAGAGGAATCTTCTGATGGCCACGGTATGTCAGGCGGAAAGTTAAATACCACAGTAGTAATTAATGCTTCTCTCATTCTGACTCCTTCAAGGTACATAGTCACAGCAGTCTCACACTCCATGTGCTAATTTGCATAGGAGAGGATGGATAGGATGGGTAAGAAGAAAAGAGTACAGAGGTTGCATTAAATTCTACGAGGACAGCTGGATGTGAGATAAATTTATTTAATGCCATTTCCCTGCCCCTCTGTTCACTTGTATGGTTTTCAGACAGTCTTTTGTGGTATTTGAAGAAAGGAGGAATGCGTCACAAAAAGAATGCATGTATTTCACTTCATCACTTGCATGCACACAGTTTTGCAAACAAGTGTATTGAATTCCTGCAGAGATATATTGTATATTGTGTTCAAGGAAATAGAATCTGTATTCTGGGGAAAAAAAACCACCAACAACAAAGAAACCATATGAATTTACTATGTACCACTGTCCTTAATTAGCTACTCTAGAAACTTTAAACATACTATCTTACTAATTTCTTTTTGTGTCACTAGAATAAGTCTTTGCTCATTGATAGAAATGTATCCATCTATATACATATATTTTAACAGAAATGTCTTGATATTCATTTACATAGGATTTCTGAGCTGGCACTTTGCTGGCCATTTTGATCATACTAATTGTTTTCATTTTCCATTGGAGATTAAAAAAAAAACAAAAAACAAAAAACAAAGAAAAAGCAGATATTATAGTGGTTTCTGAAACACCTCTGTTCTCTATGTACGGATATTATCCTTAAATTAAACCTTTTTTTTTTTTTTTTTTTCCTTTGAGACAGGAAGAGCTATCACATGGCAGAGCTAACTACATAGCTTTCCTAGCCTGTTAAATATTTACAAAGTAAGGTCCTGCATGATTTATTCAAGAAAGATATGCATTGAAATCCGGGTAGGTTTTCCTTGAAAAAACAAGATAGAATAGAATTCAAAAGGACTAATCTAGATAACTGCAGAACATCCTTCTGTTAGAAAATAAGTAGCATTTCTAGGAAGAGAAAAAATATTTATATTGCAGAGAAAAAATACACCATATGAGTGAAGTCTCCTAAGAGAAGAAGTCCTTTCTGATCAATTGCTCTACCTGAACATTTCAGGGGGCAGAGTTTCTATATATTTCTGTGAATGGTTTGTGCAAAATTCTTGCAGATATCTGTGTACTGTGACAAAAACAACCAAAGGGTCCTTTTAGCTGTGAACACAAATCTGGATTCAGACCTTTGCTGCTGTGTTTCTAGCTGCATACACAAATAATCTGCCATTACAAAAATGTTTCGAAAAGCAAGTTCATTAAAAGTATGGTAGACTTTATCTCTTTTATTGACAGTTACTTGCCTAACGTGAACAACTGATTCATTGTATGTAATAAAACTAGGTGAGAGAAGTGAACTTTAGTTTCATTTTTTACATGTCCTTTTCCACAAAAATGTATTTGACATAATTATGTAAATCTGCTTATAATAGAATGTGACATTCTAACACTTTAACTTGTTCTCCTTGCTCTGAAAAGTACTGTAGCAACAGAAACCTTTCCTTCTTTGTTACATTTATAATTTTTTTTAGGAACTTATAACTGCAAAATCTTGGTTTTAGGAGGAAAACAACACCCACCTCACATGAAATATGAAGTGAATCTCTGACTCTTGAACACTTCCTGAAATATTTATGGTAAAAAGATAACTGAACATTAATTACAAATACGTACAATATCAGAAACAGAACAGGATAAGCATTTTAAGTACTGAGTTCAAGTTGCTTCCACGGTACAAATAACTTGAAATGAGCAGTCGTAGTTGAATGCATAAGAGAAGTTAACAAACACAAACACTACTAACCTTAGTGTACTTAATTTTCAGATCTTTGAGTGGTTCTGGCAGAGCTGGCAAAACCGGAGCAGGGTTGCTGTGTGAGCCTTGCTTCTTCATGTTGCCGGGTGAGGAGTTTGAGTATGTTCCTGAAACACAGGTGAAATGAGGTATCAGGGAAGAGCAGTGATTTTTGTCCTGCCTGAGCCCTTAGCTTTATTTGTGCCTTTTTTTTATCTGTACCAGCTACGGTATATTTGCATACAAGAATATGATTGGATGAAAGAATTCCATGCAAAGGGAAAACGACACTACTTATTTTTAAGACCAAAAGTCACAATCTTTTCATTCAGCTTGAGATAAGATTTCTGCTGAAAAGATCTGCACAGCCAGGCACTCCGTGTTTCATACTGAAGAACATTTTTAAAGCCTTCTATTCTTACCTGTAAAATTACTTTCTCTCAGAAGGCAGGTCCCCAGATTTTAATTGAGGTTCTTCACTTACTGGAAGGCAGCTATGAAGATAAACACACACTTATTAGCTCTGGAAACAAACTGAGCACTTCTCACTGGACAGCTAATAAGAATAACCGCCAGACCATGACAGTGTTCATCAGGAAACAAGCCACTCCAGGTTGTGCCTTAATATGTTCAGTGTAAATTCCTGTAATTGATGTTTTTGTAATTCTTGTAATTGCATAGGTAAGCGATGATTATCTCAGTAGATTGTCTTTAATATGCTTTTCAAAAAACATGAAAGTATGGAAAAAAGTTTTATCCAGAAAAATAAACAAAAAACCCCACACTTCTTTGGGTACAACCAATCAAAATATTTTTATTTTACCAGGTAGTGGCACAAATTGTAAGGACAAAATTTTTATTGTAATGCCTGCCAGAAAATCAAATTTGAGTTTTTGTCTTCCTTAAAGAATTTTTTGATAGTCAGAAAATTCTTACCAAGGGTGGAAACTACCAGGGTACATATGTTTCATTCTGATTATTCAGTCAGAGTCATATCAAGGTAGTCTAGTTCTCACTGCTGTAATGCTATGATAGATAAGATTAACAGCTAGGTTACTTTGTTTTGGGTGCATCATTCAGGTTTTTGGCCTCAGCTGGCAGACTCAAAACATCCTAGTGTAGAACAATATATTTGAAATCACTTTGTGACTCTAACATTTTGAATTACAATGTCTGCTTGCCTTAGAGAATATCACTGACTATCATGAATTAAAAAAAATATCTAAGTAAGCTTTAGTCAATATTTTCATAATTTGAATATAAATAGAATAGAATTTTTCAGAGCAACATTTAACATGCTCCTTTCTTTTTTTCTTTATTCTTTTTCTTGTTTTTCTTTTCTCATGTTTTTCTATCTTTCATCTTTTTCCTTTTACTTTTTAATCTTTTTTTCCTTTTTGTTCTTTTTTCTGCTTTTTAAAATTTCTTTATGTTTCCTTTTTTCTTTCTTTTTTCTTTTTCACCTTTTTTCCTTCCTTCCTTCCTTCCTTCCTTCCTTCCTTCCTTCCTTCCTTCCTTCCTTCCTTCCTTCCTTCCTTCCTTCCTTCCTTCCTTCCTTCCTTCCTTCCTTCCTTCCTTCCTTCCTTCCTTCCTTCCTTCCTTCCTTCCTTCCTTCCTTCCTTCCTTCCTTCCTTCCTTCCTCCTTTCTCTTTCTTTCTTTCTTTCTTTCTTTCTTTCTTTCTTTCTTTCTTTCTTCTTTCTTTCTTTCTTTCTTTCTTTCTTTCTTTCCTTCTTTCCTTCTTTCCTTCTTTCCTTCTTTCCTTCTTTCCTTCTTTCTTTCCTTCTTTCCTTCTTTCTTTGCATGAATCACCTTCACTACCACAGCTTCTGAGAGTCCTTTCTTTTCTGTTAAATCTTTGTGTGCTGTTGAAAACATCTCATCTCTTCTTGAGTTCTTTGCCTGTCCTATCATCTGGTCTTATCTACTGAATTAATGTCATTAATTTCTTTAAATACTCTGAGTTCCCACATATGTAAATGGCAGATTCTTCACCCCCTTTCAGGAAATTCCAACTACAGCTAAGACTAGATGATCACCCCAATGGTTTCCTAAATTTCCTATTCCCTTCCAACCTAAGATTCCTACTAAGATAGTAAAGAAATTATTTCCTTTTCTTCTCTTTACATGTTCTTGTTTATTATAGTTTCTTACTTTAAATGCTCTCACTATTTTTTCCCCCCGATACCGCATCATTATTCTGACACAATTCACCTAAATAAAGATATTAAAAAAAGTGCATTTCAAGAACTGTATCTTTAGTGGACTGTTTTATTCTTTTAAAAAATGGGTTAAACAACACTCAGATATTAAACTTGGAAATTTACTTAGTTTTATTACTATTTTCCTTCTAACAAGGTAAAAATCAGATTTTATCTATCTGTTCTTTTCCTTTTCTTTTTGTCACTGTTTTGATTGTCATCTTTACATCTTTGCCACTATAGATATTGAAGAAATAAATGGTGTACTATGTGATAATGAGTCCTACATTTTAATGCATAACTTTTCTCTTGATTAAAAACTACTGAGTTTCCCTACTCAATAAAAGATCAAAGAGGATCAAAGCTAAGTTAGTGGTTCACCATATAAGTTGTAATTAAGCTATGACATACTTTGCTGAATGATATCACTGGTAATAAAGAGCAGGACTTAGGGCGACGTGGACTTTAGCTCAGTCTTAAGTGATTACATCATGTCATTATGTATGCTGCTTAGCTGAAAGAAGCTGTAAATCATTTGTATGTGTGTTTCAAAAGTCATGAAGTTTTAAAAAATCAGTAACTAGCCAAACAAAGTGTTCCACAGAAAAAAATTTCCTTTCTCCTCAGATGCAGTCATATACTGAGATAGCACCAACATTGTTCTTTTGATTAGGCTCATTGCAACTTAGGTGGGCAAACTATTTTGTCTATGCTCTTAAGATTCATTATACCAGCATTTCTTTATGTGAGATGCCACAGAATAGATGGAGCTTTTAGTTGGGTTAGCTGCCAATCCCACCAGAGAAGCCTGTGTATGACAAGAAGCAGCTAACTAATGTGACTGGATTTACTAAACACAATACTAGTATAATCTGAAAAGCTCAGGAATACTCCTGAGCTTCCCTGAGATGACAGTCCAGAAGAGTGCTATAGATTTTATGTCACCTTATCAATTTTTATCACTGTCATCTATACTCTCATACATCTCAAATGACACTAGATATCTATTTCTAAAGAAATGGCTTCACAAGAAGTGATGACTTAAGTCTTACAACTGTATTTACTATTTGTATACTAGTCTATGCCAGGCTGCTACAGTCTGTAAACTGTATGTTTGCTAGAGAAATTCCCCGCTCAGGGTTTTTTTTTTTTTCTTTATATTTTTCATTATAATTATAGCATAGAATATTATTCTGAGAATAGAGGTATCTGTTGGCTAGAAATTACTTTGCTTTTTAAAGGGCCAGAAACTATTATGCTGTTTTTTCTGTCTTCCCCCTTATCTCTCACCTTCTTAGATGATCTTCATTAAGTAACTATTATGGGAAGAAAAAAAAAAGGTGCTTTTTTTTTTTTTTGAATCATTGCCAATCTGTCTTCCCAATTCCCACAGTGTCTCCATTCCCAAGCAATAGGGGACAGGTGACTTAGTTTTTGTGTTAAAACAGAGATTACAATCAGAGCAGTAAGAAATTTTGGCCTGTAAGTTTCTACAGAGGGACACTTTGTCCTCCAAAATACTTGAACTTTATCATTAAAGAAATTTGACAATTATCTTGGACTAGGAAAAACTCGAGGGTTCAGTAGATCTGACAACACTGCTCATATTTAGCTTGCCTACCTCTAATGTAGGACAGTGAAAGGATTCTATTGAAGCTAAACAGTCAGTAGAAGTTTTCTACTTTCAGATTTTGTCATTTGTAGTTCTGGGAATGTTCCAAATTGAATATCTTTGTCATTTGATCTATCAAAATTACTCCTTTGACTGCATCTGAAAAGTTTAATGACAGTCTAAAAGTAAACTGAAAAAATAATAGTTACTAAAATTCAAAACATGCTGAGTAATTTTTTGTAGTGATATAGGATTGTTGTCAAAACTACTCTGGAAGAGGAAATGAACAAAATCATATGCTGTACCTCACAATTTTGCTGTGGCATTGTAACATTTGTACTGACTGAAATCAGAGTTGTTAGTGCTTAAAAATGTTTACATTTTATAATGTAAATTTTTATAAAAACTTGTCTTAAAAAATCACTTGAAAAATCCCTGTTGAAACAAAATAGCTGTGGCAGCAAATCCTGAGTAGATTAACCACTTCTGAACTCAAATAATACACGGAGCTAAGGAATTTCTGTGAAGATACTACTGGTACTGACAGAAACTGCTATTAATTTAGCAGTGGAAAGTGAGTTTCAAGAACACCAAAATAGGTTAAGAAAGGGTGAAGTCACTGAGATTCTTAAAATGACTGGACCTTCAATGAGAATTCCTTTTTTCACATTATTAATCTTTCTTATGACATTCCATTAATGGCTTCACAGCAGAAACAGAGGTCATCATGTAGCATGGTATGGAAAGACAGCCACATCAGAATGAACTGATCTGAATTTTGTACAATCTTTCCACTCTAAGCTGGGAGTCCAGGGATGGGTAATATGAAGATTTGAAAATTCTAATCATGGAAAATGAAGGACTCAAGTCAAAATGAAATGATATGAAATGAAATGAAATGACTACTGAGAAAATTCTTTTGATTTTAGACTACCACAGATTTCTGAAAATAAAACTTTTTTTTTTTTTTTTGAAGTTTAAATAGAAGTATTTCTGAGTACAATTAACTATTCTTTAGTCATAATAGCATTTCTGTGAAGCATAAACTCATGGAGTGAGGCAGCTGACAGATACGTAAGTATTTAGTTGAGTTTGAAATTTGTACCCAGAGAAAAATATTTCACGTTTGGTACACGGACAATAACAGTGTATGAAGAAAAGTCCCAGAAGATATTTCTCCACAATGACTCCACAGACAAGTCTGAACATATATCTTAATACTAGCTACTGTTCGTCTGATTCACGCAAAAATCTTTGCTCCACTAATACCCAGGTTTAACTTGCTTTGGTTCAGCACAATAAGTACAGAGGCAGAGCAAGAAGTAGAAAAACTAGTGCTACCCATTTCATCACCATATTATCAAAAGATTTTGAATAATTTCTTGATATATATTCAGGGTTGCTCAAGAGGATGCCGGCATGGGGTCTATTTGCTGTTAAATCTATAATGACACTTTTGGCCCGAGACACTTTCTGCAGGGATGGAAGAGATTAAGTGTGTGCTCTGCTCCTGCACAAAAGCAACAGCAATAGACTATCTTTTGTTTTCGTTTGTAATTTTTTTTTTTTTTTTTTCATCCAAATAAAGCCCCACTTAATACTGGATCATTGCCATTTCTTCTGATTTCATGCACAGACTCTCTGCTGAACTGTATGCAGGAAGAGCTTTGAAACAAATTTAATGAAAATGTCACCACTTCGTCTTAAGTACTTTCACAACAGGCAACAAAGCATGGGCAGAGACCATGAGAGAGCGGAGTGTCTAGAAAGCAATGTTGAAACTTGGAGGGAAAAATCCACACAAAGCATAAGCAGCAGTGCAATATCTCAGAAATCCTGAGCAGATGGGGATCAAGGCTGCCTTGTGGAGTAGCGACTCTGTTGCTATCATCAGATTTGCTGATGAAAAACAGTAAAAATCTACATTTAGGAAAACAAAACAGGTTTTTTTCCACTCTTTCAGGATATTCTGGGTGAAGATGATATATTCTGATTAGCCCAATGACATGGGACATTCTTCAACAAATTTACATCACTCCTGTACAGCTATTTGCTTGTGAGCTAATTGTAGAACAACTCTTTGTAATCAGCGGTGAGAGGCAGGATATTTTACAGCACAAATCCTCTCATATCATCGCAGGTATTTAATATAGGACAACTGAGTAGCATCCCAGAGGTGAATAGCTATTGTTGGTGATTGTAGAGGAGGTACCTCTGATATAGAAACTTTACCCACCTATAGCCAGGTAAGATGGGTTTCAATTTTTAATTATTATTATTATTTAATTTTAATTTTAATTTTAAATTCTGGATTCTAGCCTATCATTTATGAAAAATTGTATTACTTTTTTTGGACAGCAAATAAAGCTTAACTATATCCTTCCTTGAATAGCAGGCCCTCAGGAGAAGATAAACATATCCTCTCTGTTGAAGAGCCTTTGCACTTTGAAAGATTGACTGGGAGCCCAGGAATATTTATTTAAAATTTAGTTGGGTTTATCCAGAGCAAAATGTTTTATTAGAAGCATGTACATCAGTCTAAACACATTTTCAGAATCCTCATCTCTCTTCCCTTTACATCTCTTCATGGTCTCTAGTTACTATACAACATATTTCTCACTGTGCATTGCTTTTATGGGCAGATGGTCTATCTTCTATGAATGGCAATTTGATTATAAAACAAGAAGAAGTTCAAAATAATCATAAAAACAATGTCAAAGAAATAAAGAAAAATATTAAGGGAAATGGCTATGTTCTGGCATAATGAGAGTGAGCAGTGCTTCATAAATTATTAAATTTTTAAATTTTTAAAAGTTTAGCTACAGAACCTATTCCAGACAGAGGAAGCAATTCTCTCTGTTGTGAATATTAAAGGTCTGGGCTTGTGTGCATTTTTCCTAAAATTCAGAACATCAACAATTGTATTTTACTTACATGAATGGATTTTTTTTTTTTTCCAGTGATTCTAATTCTTCCTCAGTATTCAACTATGTCATCAAATATGTGCAAAAATTAAGGTCAGAGAATAAGTCTATTCATAAATTAACAACTGCCAAAAATATGTGTTTTTTACTCGGGCTAAATAAATTTTCATGTCAAGAGGATATTATTTAATTAAAACACTCATAATGGGCTACCGCTTTTTAAACTGTTCTTGGTGAAAAGAATGTTGTATCTGATCTGTAACAAATGAGAACTGATGTAAGAACAGTATTACCACAACAACACATTACCGAGTGAATAAATGTAAATAGAGCAACAAATTTCAGAGGTTTGTAACAGGCTTGGAAAAGAAAAAAAGATTTTAAATACTCAGAATATTTTTTGTTGTGTTGTTATTTTTTGTTCCTAAAAAAAACAGAAGAAATCTAAATGAGTCAATTTGCAGATGTCAGAATGACAAAGCTACTGCTGTTGAAAATTAAACACTTTTTTTCCTTTCAGATTTTTTTTTTTTTCTTATTCTTTTCAATATCCAGGTCAGACGAAAGCAAGAAATAAATAATTAAATAACTTAAAGTTTCCTCAAGTAATTGTTTATGAATAACGAGGCAGATTTTATGCAATAGGTCACAGAT
Source organism: Alectoris magna (assembly GCA_030625065.1). Lineage (NCBI taxonomy): Eukaryota > Metazoa > Chordata > Aves > Galliformes > Phasianidae > Alectoris > Alectoris magna. The sequence continues at coordinate 44,034,470 of CM060564.1, forward strand.
AAAAGCACTTATCAGTGAACAAAATGAATTTGATTCAAATCAATAGTGTTCATGCAAGTGCAAAACTAGTCAGTTAGATCAGAATCAAGCCCAACACTAGTTATTAACCTGCATTGTTAGCAACAATTGCTGCCAAGTAGTTTTCAGTTTTTTCTTCATGAACCTTTGTTTTGAGGCCAAGATTTAGACAGCTTCAATTGGTTTTGCATAATTGCTATGTGTGCTTTATAAGCCTGTGTATAGGGAATGTGTCCTTCAGTTATGAAAGTCTCACATGTGGAAATAACTCTCTACTTTTGAAGAGCTTCTTAAAAAAGCTATTGTACAGCTAAAAAAGAAGAAAATGGAATGGGTGTATCTAATACAACTTTTAAATTTTGTTAAAGGAAATTTTTGAAATGTATACCCCCCTTATTTCCTTGTATTACTTTTATTTTTCCTAATGTTTTATATTAATTACCAGTGTGACTATAATTTGCAGTGTTTCTGAAAGATTTACTGTTTCAAATCTGTTCATGTACGATATAGTGGACTCTGGGGTTTGTATATTGGAAATGAGAAAATTCTTCTCACTCACAAGCTAGTGTATATTTTTCATACAAGTCACAGTAAACGGGTAGGTTGTGAGATAAAAATTAGCAGATGAAATCAAAAGGAAGTCTACTGATGCTTCGACTAAACTGATTTTAAACTAATACAGAATCAGTAACAACCCATTTGTGTAACACGTCCCCCATCCCAGAATTACAATTACTGTGACTACTCCCAGAAAAGTTCTTCAGATTTGTCTTGAAACCACCCATGTCAGTAAGAAATCTTGGGACCAGAACTCAGGTTTATAACGTTTGAATTAGAATGACGAATGCTAGGAAAGTGCCATACTTGCATTAGGAATACCAGTTATATGAAATAAAAGTTAACTTTATATAGTGATTAATCAATCACAAAGTGTTTATGAATAAGCTGTGACACTGAACCATTTTTGTTGAATCATAATACCAATGGAGGATTTCCAGCTCTGTTTCCCAACTGTTTAGTTTAACTTAAACAAACAAACAACTAACATGAAGCAAGACCTCTCCTTGGTTGCAGAGTTCAGGGAGGTTTCTGTGGATGCTGTCAGAGGGCAGTGTTTCTACTGAAAACTGGACTTTAACCAGATTGCAGATCTGTGCATACATGTGCTCTGGGGAACTTACAATCCAAACCCGATTATAAAATAAAAATTTTGCAGCACTTCATAGTTGTCTCTGTTTTCCTGTTACAGCCTACTCTCCTTTTAAGGTAATTAGTAAGACCTACATTACCCCTTATCCTGTTGTTTACATATTAATTTCAAGTTTAGGTATAGTGAGTTGACTGCATTAGATTGGCATTTGTAATTCCCATTTTTTCCATACTTTGTCATGGTTATGATCCAGTTTTAATGTGTTTGTTTTTAGAAAGACTGTTCAAATGTACATATGCTACTTATTACCATAACTAGTAAGTGAGAATTAACAATTAAAATAATTAAGACTATGATTTTTGGAAAGATGATGTAATTAGTCTTGCTCACACTGAATGATGTGGAACACTTTCTCATTGTCCTTCCGGTTCAGATTGGATTTTAGGAAAATTTATTTACCATGAAGGTAATCAAACACCAGAATAGGCTTTCTAGAGAAGTGGTTGATGCCCCATGCCTGTCAGTGTTCAATTTTGATAAGTCCTCAAGTGCTCAGGCAGTTGAACTCGGTGATCCAACCAAACCATTCCGTTCTTAATGGTTGCATTTAAGGAGGAATTTTATTTTGGGGCAAATTTGAAGTGTGTCAGTAATTTATGCAAGATTCCTTCGACTCACAAATGAAAATGAGGATAACAACCTTGGACAAGAATCAGACAACATATTCCTTGGGAGTTAATTTCCTGCTTTGTTACAGAAAACAATACAGAAACACATTAGCCAGCTGATTTGCAAATGCAAGTTAGATTACATTATATTTTGGGAGGAGTTAAGCTTACACCAAAAACCACATAACTGCTTCTGTTTTGTTACATTATCCTCTTTGCACCTAAAATTACATATATGCATTCTTTTTTTCTTTTTTTCTTCTTCTTATTTTTCTTTTATTTATTTATTTATTTCTTCTTTTCAGTGTATGTGCAGGGCATTACTGATACAAAAAAAAAAAGATCCACTTTTTTTCTGACTGATTCAATAAATGCTTCATGTTCCTTTTGAGAAAATAACAAGTGAAAGAGAACAAAAAAACAACCTTTTATCTACAAAATGATAAGATTTGACCCAGGAACAGTGTAGTCCAACAAAATGTACTGGTACATAATTATTTTTCTGTAACTATGAGAAAAAAAAATAGAGCTGTTGAGTATGTTCGAATTGTCAAGTGGTCTATCAGCAAGCTAAGAGGAAAAAAAACCCATTTATCTATTTTTGGCTCTTTTTTTTTTTTTTCCCTACCTGCATTTCTCTCCATATTCACATTTAACAGTGAACCGTACCTTTTAATCTCACAGCGTGCATTTCATCCTGTTTGATTTCATGTAATTTAGGCTACTGTCCCAAAGCTGGCACGGATCATCTCCGGATCCAGGACACTAGGAATCTGTATAATTAAGCATGTAAATAAATTCTTTTTTTTAACACCATTTGTGCGTAACATCTGCTTGATGATGCCAAAGTGTCTTAAGAAAAGAAGCAAACTCAATCAAATCTCTGAGAAACATACTATCTTTACAGAATTTTAAAACAAAATGAAGCCTGTTGTGGTTTGACTGCACCTTTTTATAGCTTAATGGAATAGTTCACTTTGGCTAAAAAAGATTACGAATGCTGAGGACATTAGGTTTCTTGCTCCCAAGTTAAACTAATACGTTTATAGCATTTCGGTGCACTTTTCAACATGTTGTTGAGGCTTCTCAAACACATGTACTTTGACTTACTGCTTTGTAAGAGACTGTGAATATTAAGTGTTATGCACATTAATTACATTCAGCAAAAAGTTCTAAGAACTGTGCATTACCTGGATGATAAATCAAAGTTTTCTTCTGGGTCTGTGGTAAGGACAGTAATAAACTGCAATTTACTTGGATGATAAATCAAAGTTTTATTCTGGGTTTGTGATAATGACAGTAATAAACTGCAATTTACCTTCAGCAGATTCTGGAGAGGCAAAAATGTGTTAAAGGTCTTAGTGACCAAAAACCGAGTTACTATTTAGACCTTACAGTTTTTTTCTTAAAAAACAAACTACGTATAGCTAAATGTGTAAACTGGGCTTAAAATTAAAATATTGCCATCCTTTATTGTTAATTTGCCAGACTGCATGGATACAGAAGTTTTGCGGTCTATCAGAGAAACAATCTAATATTTCACAGCTAACATAAATTCACAGCATAACGTTTGCATGAAAAGACTCCTTTCTCATCATTGCCAAGAAAGATTTGTAATTTCTGCTCAAAACTAAACAAAATTCTGTTACTTGGAGATTTCACATTGACTTTTGTATTACTTCAATATATTGAAGTATAAAAAAAATTACCAAACCAGAAGTTAGAAAGGAGACAGACAGACATGGGAGTAAAAGATGAAAAATGAGAGATTATCAAACTACATGCCCGCTAAAACTTAGAACACTGAAACAGATAGTTTGATAAGGTAAAGGCTGAGCTACTGTGAACTGAGATATTCATTAAAATAAAAAAGAATTGTATATATAAAAGTTTTAAAGTAAACTAAGGAAACAAGCAGAATTCATTAGAAAAGACTAACGGGGTACTTTGGTTCATTTACTCTGATATTTTCCCTCTATAGTTTAAGGATGGTCAAATCCTTCCTTCAGCAAGAGCAGTGAGAACACACATCATAGATGATTCACCTTCTCTTTTAGCATGTGTCAGTACCTTTGTGAATGGTGTAAAACTGGTCAGTTGCTGGGAGCTGAGGCACAAACTGTAGCGATCAATGTTCTTCCATTTTCTTCTTAACTGTTAATAGCCATGGTGGTAGAGTCTTCTTTCTAACAGTGAAATTTCTCACTATCTATCTCTTTAATGAACCTTTAATAAATCTCCTTTTGCTTCAGGTTTGTTTTTCAAGACTTTGACCATGATCCAAATGCAATAAAGATGGCAGACAGAATGCGCCTTTTACTGGAGTACATTCCAATTTACTCTTCTCTCTCAAGTCATTCTATGTACCAGTGTAAGTAAATAGTCGGGCTGGAGTTGGTTGTCTGTGCATCTTTACACTTTATAGTTCATTTTTCACAGTGCTCTCTTCCCTTTTTCATTCTTGCATCACTACCAGCTATTTTGTACTTCACCAACAAAGCAGTACTGATAATTGAAAGAAAAAGTAGAAAACAGGGTATTGATAATTTTTGTGTGGTGCCTGTGCAACACCTGTCTATTAGCTCTCTAACATTTCAATTTCTCAGAAGCCTCTTTGCCCATTCATTTCCTTGTAAAGCATTCTTTGCCAAGAATACTTAACAAATAGTGAAACAGAATACTGCCATATTTCTGGGAAAAAAAAGTATATATATATTTGCTACTCAAGACCATTCTTAGAAAAACTGCAGAATATCTGGTCTCTGAGAGGAAATTAGATAAGATTCAAGTGTGGTAATTCAGAGTGAAGAGGAAAATGAGGGCAGGGTAACCTGTCTAAAAATGTAATGCAAGTTCATATTAAGTCAAGCAGGACTATTAGAACATCACTTATTATCCAAGTAAATTTATCTATATAGAAGGATAAGCAATGTAAGAAGCTCTGAAAGACAAAGTGCATGCGTTATTACGACTGTGTTAGGCTTAAGATTTGTTTTCCCATTTCTTCTCTTTGTGATGGTGCATAAAATAACATCATAAGAACATTTATTACATTTTGCAATAGTGCAGTCTCTCTGTTTTTAATGTAAGTACAGCTGCAAAAGTAATGCATTTACATCAAGTGGACAACAAATGTATTAACTTTTTAATGTTTGTTTATGAGGATAGAGGATAGAGAGCTGCCTCACTACACTACCTCTGTGGAAACTGCAACACTGAAATTAAAAGCAAGCATGTTTTGATAAAACATTTCAAAACCATTCTATCTGTGTGATATCCATTCCATAAATTTTCCTTGAAGTGTAGGTACAGTCAAATAATACATACTGAAAGCACATTATTAGGGCTCTGTGTTTTTTGCATGACATTTCACTGTTTGGTTTATAAAAAGACCACAAAGAATGTATCTTAGAATGAGCCAAAGCAATTTGTTTTGGAAACAGCTGTAAAATTCCAAACATGTGAGAATGTCATAACGTCACAAAAAGCTCCAAATAAAAGTTCTCAGAGTTCTTTTCTATTTTTCCCCAGATCTGCCCACAAAATAAGAAAAGTTACTTGCTTGCTTCGATCAAAGGTCTCTAAACTTTCTTACTAGTTGTAGGATAATGACTAATGCTTACATAATTTAGAAAACAAAAAACAAACAAACATAATTTATTTACTCAAATTCAGGCTTAAGTAATACGCTAACAATCAAAATAAGATACTAACCTGAGTATTATGCACAGACATTTTGTCAAATAGGTTTGTGCCTACAGCCAGTACAGAAAGTTCGGTATGAATATTCACAGCAGAAAGTGCTTTATCTGACAGGGAGCACTTGCTGAAGAAGAGACTCTATGTAACGACATGCAGTGGATTAAAAAGGGAGTGTTTGCATAGAGGGATGTTCAGGTTACAAAAAAGGAATGGATATTTCAGAGGGAGCATTCCATTACAGGAATAATCTTTCTCCATTTTGCCCTAATAATTTCAGATCTCTCTCTGTATGATTGAAATTTAAAAGTAATCACATTTCTATTGATAAAAGATGGAAATATTTTCTTAGAAGATTTTTCTGCTGCTCTATGAAGAAAGAAAAAGAAAATACTGTCAGCTGACAGTAGATTACCATCCAAAACTTAATGACTTAACTACATGTAGAAATGCATGCATTTTTCTGTCAAAAGATATGAGTAAAAACAGACAAAAAAAAAAAAAAACCACACAAAAGGGAAATTTCATTTAACAGTAAAAAAATAAAAAAATAAAAAAAGGCATCATGAATCATCAGATTTTACTTTACAGAAGCAAAACACCATTCAGGAGACAGGACCATGCCACGGGTCACTGAGAGTAAGGTATTTACAGTGGCAGTCACTTTAGGTCAGGGTAGCTTCCTTATCTAAGGGTGTGGGTGGTTCCCTTGCCGGTAGGCACTTTGAAGTTCTTGGAGTTTTCTGTTTTGTTTGTGTTGTTGTTCTCTCAGAGATTCTGAAAATAATCTGTTCAGATTTAAATCCTGAGAAAGGCAATACTAAGAGAGCTGGAATAACCACTGCTGAAGGAGTATACCCCACAATTGTTGCATATTTCAGCATGCAACAAACTGTTCTGAAAGTCTACATCCTTTGCCAGTGGCCCTGTTAATATCTTACCATCAAAGTTTTCTGCTGTATCTCTGGCCTCTGAGGAAATTAACAACCAGATTAACATGCTGCATATTCCTCAGCACATTATAATCCTCTGATCATAGTTAAACTTCGGTGGTTAACCTGAGCAAATTCATTGAGATCATTAATTATAATGCTGCAGTTTGAACTCCACGAGCTTTTCTGCTTTCAGCAGCTTTTTCTTCTGTTTTTTTCTTCCCCTCCCTCCCTCCCCCCCCGCCCCCCCCCGCCCCAGGTCTTCTTTATCTAGGTAGAAGTATTAGGTTTCTTAATACTTTTTAGTAAAATACCTATGCATATGCAAAGCATTTTTAAATATTTCTTAATTTGAATTTTGGTTCTGAGGTAAATTTGAGTGTATTATCAAGTGCAAAAATACCACTGTTTTAACTATCAAAATACCATTCTTTTCACCCTATCTATCTGTGCAGTTTGCTTTCTAAATCTACCTAGATGTCTCCACAGACAGGTAAAATCAACTGCAATACAAGTACAAACATTGATGCCAGCATGTCAGAAGTCAGAATATAAAAATAATTTGCAGTTTTCAGTACCAAAGTTATTAATCTGCTTGAAGCAGTGTATCCTAAAGGGTAATTTCTAAAATTGTTGCCTTTATGCATTTGTAATGTTTTCAGTTAGATAAACGTGCATAAATTGCTGAGTACCACTGACTGCCACAGGACACAAGAAGACATGTGCTACTTCACATATTCTTGATTTACTTTGCATGATCTTGAATTTTTTCTTGATTCTGTTGCTGTTTGTTTGATGCTTACTGTCAGTTCCTGCATTCTCTAGCTTTGACAAAACTTCAAACCCTGTGCAGGTGGAGCTCAATTTGATGTGAAATCTCTACCCAGATTAAATTTCACAAATGACAGTGAATCAAAAACATTCAGCAAAGTGGATTCTGCTTTATATTACATACTCTTCTAGCATAATTCCATTTACGCCATTACAATATTCCTTCCCTAGTTTGTTACATATTGAAGTGGTTCACCTATGAGAGTAGCACTTTCTTCTACCCTTGCCATTCCCACATAGGTTTCTGGAAGACAGGGGTTTTGTGTGCAATACGCTGAAATGTGTGATGTTATTGGCATGGCGCATTTTTGGGACATACCCAGTTTTACATGGGAGAACCAATGAGGAATAACAGAAACTATGGTTTTAATCTGCTGCTTTCAGGCAGATAACTCTTTTTACTCACAAACCACCAGTTTATTAATTACATGCACAGTAAAATGGCAATTATTTTCTACCTTTCTAATGGAATTTATTGCTAGATATCTGTTAGAAAGATGGTAGATCAACTGATTTTTATTATTTTTTTCTACTATTTTGATTTCTGACTGGTTTTATGTGAGAATTTATATTTTTCTAATGACTTCTTAATGACACATCTTTATGTGTCCGCATACATGTATAATTAGTACTGATAGAACATCAAACATCACAAATTAAATTATTAATATTACCTAAATGTTAACAATGTCCTGAATTTTGGTTAAATCACAAATTTTTACTTTGATTTATGGAACTCTCACATCGCAATCACATTGTAATTTTGGTTCTATAAAAGTAAACAGTCTTAATTATTCACATAAAATTGGAGTTGTTACTGTAAATTCTTTTAACTCCATGGAGACAGAAAGGTATTCTTTATTTGTGGTATGAAATAATAGATCAATGGCCTTCACTGAATTTTTGTGTTCTTATATAAAGCAAAAAATCAAACAGGATCATTATAAGGACCTTTTTTTTTTTTCCCTTACTGAATCTAATACAGTTTGCTCACAATTGCTGCATTATTTTGCGAAGTATATAGCAAACATATTGATAACAGTAAAAAATATAAATTTAATGCAGCATCTCCTTATTTGGTCTTACGCTAGAAACTCCCTCACAAATCCTGAAAAGAAACTGTAAGGATGTCATTCTGAATGGATATCCTCTTTAATGCTCAAACATTCTTGTATCTTCTGTTAATCAAGCATATACTTCATCTTTCGTTGCATGTTCATTTTATGCCCCTTTAGTCTTTGGTAGTTTTCTCCAAAATAAAGGGATGTCTTTGTAGACAGGCGATTTATTTTTTTTACACATATAACAATATTTTTTTTGTAGTATTTTCAATGTGTCCCTTTCTTCGCTCTTTTAAAAACATAAATTCATTCTGTTTCCTGGATATCAGAATTCAGAATAAAAAACAAAAACCCAAACAACTGGAATTCTTTTATTTCAAAGTGTATTTGCATTAACATACCTAATCAATGGTTAGCTTTTTAGCAATAATTACTATCACGTATCTTCAAGTGTACGCAGAAACTTGGATACAAATTAGCAACTTAATCCTACCACTATATTTGTCTGTTGCTTCTTCATCAGTGTCATATCAGTGTCTCTGAAGACAAATTTTATGCATTTGTCTTACATAGTTGTGTATGTATACACCAGCACGCACAGATATATATTTTACACAGGCACGTAAGTTTGTATTAGGTGCACAATTCTCTTTTCTGCGCATGCATTTCAACCAAACAGTACCATATATAGTCAATCAAAAAGGCCTTACCTTTACAATCAGGGCTTGATTTCCTAGGTCTGTAATATTTCACTTCCACCGCACACTCTGCCCTAAGGTCTGCGATCAGCACTACAGTCAGAGTACCAGTCATGACCTCTATATATACACGAGTCAGTAACAGCAACAAATGAATACTTAGATTCTTACTTCAGTTCCACGTTTATCAAGTGATATTACTCACAGAAAAAGATCCTTCAAGCAAACACTTAATCGGCATTGAATTGAGAGTGATCTTGATGATATACTTTGAGAAAAAGAGCTTATTGTACAACACAGCAGATGAAAATACCCACAGCCATTGCACGTACCACTCATTCTGTTAACCATGTAATATACATTGTCATTTTGACGTGCAGACTGTTTCTCTTCCTCTATCACCTCCATGTCAATCCAATTCACTCATTCTTGCCAATGATGAAATGAAAAAAAAAAAGAAAAAGAAAAAGAAAAGGAAACACGACGGAAAGATTGTTATCCTAGATCTGCATTTGTGGAACATTTTAAAGACAGTTAGATTAACCACTGGGGAGATGTTAGCCTTGATAAGAGAATCCCCACTGGTTTTCTGTCTCCTTTAGACAATGAAATCACATAGTTATGTCTGTGTCTCTCTGTTTTGGATTGTTCTATTTTAACACATAACAGATTGAGGGCTGCCTACTATTCCTAATTAACTCAAGTTAAACTAATGAGAGAGAGAGAGGGTGGAGGGAGTGCCAAAAAGAGAAAAGAGATCATGAGTTGGAAGAGATTGAATTACAACTTAAAGGGGATGGAGAAAGGAAAAGAAAAATGAGGGAAGGAGAGGAAGTGCAGATACTGCTAGGCTACAAAGCGGGAGAGAAGAGAGCCCGGTGAATGGATTTGCCTTTAGTTTCCAAGAAAAAACAAAGATACCCTGCAGAAAACATCAGGGAAATATATTCAATCCAATATTGTACTGACCTCAGACTTTTGCTTTTTGTTAGGAAATACTTCAGCACCCAATGGAGAACAGCTCAGATTGCAACATACAACTATTGCAATGCTATCAACAGCTTTTTCCACAATTTATTGATGTAGTTAATTCTGTCAGCAAAATACCATGTGAACTACTTAAGGAAGAAAGTAGTTTGTTCTTTTTCTTCTTCCTTAGCTTTAAAAAAAAAAAGGAAAAAAAAAAAAAAAGAGGGAAACATCAGGTTTTGTTAGGCTGTATTACACAAAATTAAATGCAGTCTTCCTTGTGCTAGGAATTAGAAACACACAAAGTAGGTAGAAGAGAATGATCCCAGTGTAAAGCAATGCACTACTTTCTGAACCTTGAATAATCTCTGTATTTTATGTGTGTTCACAAAGATCTCTACATGTAAATTTTCTTGTTATAATTTGTTTTGTGCGCAGACATGTTTATATTGAATGCATTATAACAGTTTTTTGAATAACTGTTTTTTGACAGAGCTTCTTTGGAAGATTCCCATGTAAACACATGAACTTGATTCGCTAGTGATCTTAAATACACCCAGTGCTGAGCTGACTCTGACCTCACACAAAAAAGGTAGTGACCTCACTACCTTTAGATTATTTATTGGGTTAGATTACATAGTGTTTAATAAAATTGCAGCAACCAAATTTAACAGACCAAGGATGAAGTAAAAGCCAGGTTTCAGGTGTGTACATTGTGCAGGTAATGTAGTGTTTAGGCTCTTGTGTCAGAAGACCTAGCTAACAATCCCACATTTCTGAGGCTTGGGCTCTCCTCTCTCCATACGCAGAGATGAGAAGCATATGAGGACAGGTGTGTAGCTGAGGCTGCAGGATCCACCACAGGCAAGACCTGACCTCTTCCATACACGTCTCCACTCCATACTCAGGCTGGGGGGGAGAGGGTGGCAGTAAGAGCTGGGGAAGGGATGGGAGAAGTGGTGGAGGCACTTCCTTTGGCTAAGGCAGGAAGAAGGCTGGGTGTCACAGGGAGTTGGGCCAGGGAAGGAGCATGGTAAAGAAGATGCGCTGTCAGATGGAGTAAGGGCAGGAGGACGAAGGGGCCAGACTGAGCCAGACCTTCACATCGGGGAAATGTGGGGAGTAATGTGGAGAGATGGGAGAAGTTGAACACAGAGCAGGGCTGAGTGAGGAGAAGTTTAGGCAAGCAGCCAGGGAGCAAGCAGTGATAAGAGGGGCTGAGGTAGGGGTGCAGTCTGGCCCCAGCCACCTGTGATTTCCGGCTGAGCTCTTGTAGGGTTCCCTGCCCACTTGCCTACATGCACAGGCTTGTGCATGCGTATGTCTACACTGAGGCCTGGCTTCAGGTTAATGAAGGCAGTGGCTGGTTTAAGAAAAGCCAAGGGGATGTGACAGGTAAGCAATAAGGAAATTGCTGGCTCCTTTTGGCTGGCTGTAGTGTTTGCCTCTAAAAAGGCCAGCTTGTCGCCAGGCTCTGTGCGAATGAAATGAAGCAATGAGTTGCAGCAGGGCAAAGGAGGCGCCGCGTCCTGACAGGCCGAGGTGTGACCTGACGAATCCTAACCACTGCAGACATCCTTGGGAGCATGAGGGGAGGGCTGGTGGGAACGTGGGGTGCAAGGGAAACCAGGCCTGGGAGGGAGTGCGGGAAAGGGGAACTCTGCAGCACCTCGTTCCAGGTTGAGGGCAGAAAAGAGGGCTTTAATTAGGAACCCAGTTGCCGGGATGCATATTTTCCTAAGGAGAAGGCTTGCTTTGGTTCAGTTTCCCAAGGACATTTTCCAGGCCATAAAGCTTTTAAAATTCTTACATCTTCATACTGTTATCAACAGAGGGTTTTTGTTGTTGTTGTTGTTGTTTTTTTTTTTTTTTTTTTTCCCCAGGTAGGGATTGTGCATGCTGCTTGAGGAGATGGAAGCAATTTCCTTTCAAATGTATTTAGAGACGTGGCCAAGTGCTAAACAACCTGACTGCTAGGCCCTAAGTATACGGACACTTGTATCTTGGTACTTTCTTTCTAACTTTGAGCATCCAAATTGTTAACATATAGCACTGACAGGCAAGTATAGCAGGAGTAGATCATCACCTGAAGGTGTTGTTTATAGTGTTTTTGCAGTTATGGGAATACTCTTTCTTTAATATCTGACATAAAAACGTACCTAGCTAGGAAACTTTTACAAGAGACTGTTGAAGATAACTAAAGAGGTTTAACCGGTGCATGATTTTATGCTTTTGATTTTAAAAAAAAGTGAAAAAAGAAGGAGAATATGAATCATGACTTGAAAATTGTAAGTATTGGGATTCTGAATGCCTTCATGCTATTCTCTTGAGAAGTGCAAAACAGCCACTGTTAAGATTTAAAAGCAAGCAAAGACAGATTGGGAGAAATATATATGCAACTATAAGATAGTTGTATTTTGCTTCTCTGCATATTGTAATTTCCACCCCCCCCTCCGCCCCCCCAAATCAAGCAATAAAAAGATGTCTGAAAAATAAATAAATAAATAAACTGCATTTACTATTCCTGGTAATTCAAAATTAGTAGAACATACTTTTGTTCTGAGTAGTCTTAATTTTACATTCACCTCACGGTGACATTTCAAAAATAAAAGGCTACATTGCAACATTGGGTAGGTTTAAGCTACTTAATTTTACTGTTCAAACTTGGTCTGGGAATTAGTATGTTGCAGAAGTCACATTATGATTAACATACAGTTCTGCTTGGAGGGAAAGACAGCTGGGTGCAGGATGCCTGAAAGCCATTTTACCACTTTAGTACTGTATTACTGAGAACATAACACGTCTTTTTCTTGCCAACATTTTGTTTCTGCTCTGGAAAACAAAAAGTTGTAGCACATTTTTTGCCAGTAAATATTAGGAGAACAATGAAATTTTTAAACACATACATATGAAAAAATCAGCCTTTCTTTTTACTAGTTTCAATTGAAGGACTCTATTATTCTGCACCTGTTTGTACACAGTGCTAAATGAGAAAGATCAAATCTAAGAAGTTGGAAATTAGCTTCTCTCCAAATTCTGCAGTATATATTCACTTTTTTTTCGATTATACATGGAGACCTTTGCATATTGCATATGACATGAAAAACTGTTTTCCTGGGAAGACCGAAGGAAAATGGAAAAGTGATAAAAATTTGGCTGCAGTCCCAGCAGAAAAAGGCAAAACACTTAAGACTTGACTTATATCTGTTATGTACACACACTGTGTTACATATTTACATATTTGCAAAAGTAATGCGGACAGCCTTTTCTCACACAAAGGTAGGCTGAATATCACTTCTCTTGGATACAAAGAGGCTGTGGTGCAGTATAAGCTGATAAGCTGCAGCAATAAGCTGACAGAAATGTAGATACTTAAGTCCCATGAGACTTTGGAACATTGAGTGCCATGATTAGGCAATGAATGTTTGATCTCTCTAGTTCTAAGGCAGCCTGTAGGTCTGGTAGCATCTGTGTCAAGGACAGGGAGGAAAGAAGGCTAAGAACTTGTAAAGAAGGGAAGAAGGGAAAAAACCTCAGGTTACCATTTTCCTTTCTAGAATAGCTTGCTTGATTAGATTTTCCTATGCCTTCCAAAATGGCAAAATAACAAGAATGATTGCAGAAATAAAAATCATCTTGGAGAATGAAATATTTTCTAAACTATGTAGAAGCAATAGCCCAAATACCAATTCAAACAAATCAGTATTACTTCAAACAAAACAAAAGAGAAAGATGTGTACTTCTGGAAACTAGTCCAGATGGGCGGGGGGGGGGGGGGGGGGAGGGGGGGGGGAAGGAGTTTTCTTATTATCACTTAGTGTAAATAACATGAAACTACATTCACGTACTGGTATATGTGGGAATCAATGAAGTTATGCTAGCTAAACCTTTCTGTCACAGTTAATATAATCACTTCTAGCAGTCTTTTACTGCAGCTTGAATTAGAGTCATAGTTTCGTTTGGAAGGGACCTTAGAGACCATCTAGTTCCAACACCCTGCCGTGGGCAAAGCTCCCCCTCACCAGCTCAGGCTGCCCCAGGGCCCATCCAACCTGGCCTGGGGCGTCTCCAGGGATGGGGGCACCCACAGCTTCTCTGGACAGGCTCTGACAGTGCCTCACCGCCCTCTGAGTAAAGGTTTCTTCTAACTATTCAATCTAAATCTACTTTATTCAGTTCACAGTTTTAATTCCATTGGATAATACAGAATTCTTCATCTCTCTATGTTAAATCAAGATGATTTTTAAAAAATGGTGTAATTATCTTCACATTATTCAAAGACTGTGTTTTGAAAAAGGTGCAGAAGCATTAGTATTATTTTCAGCATACTTGTCACACACTTCTTGTGAAAATCATTAAAGAGTTAGATTTTGCATTCAAAAGACAATGCATGTTCTTACTTATAAGGTTTTATGGAAACATATTATATGAAAAAAAAAATCCCACAAACATCATAACATCACAAAAATTCACTTTTAATTTGTAGACTAAATCTGGGTAAGCAAAGTCCCACAGATATTGTCATTACTCAGCAAACAAATCTATGTTTTATTTCACATTTTGACCTTTGCTTGAAAAAACTGTGTTTGGAAAACCCTGGATCAAGAATCCTAATGAGTCTCTATGTATGGGCCACTGCTAGCAACTTCAGAGAGCATGAAAAGACATCACTTCAAGAATTGTTTACTATCTGATTTGGTGTTTTATAATTGTTGAGGCTACATGAATAACATCTAATATTTTTAAAATGATGGTGGTGTAGAATTAAATGTCTTTAATTTGAATTATTTGTTGGATTGCAAAGAATTCCATCTTATAGCAGGTGGTCATATTTTGTTTTCTACCACTGTGCGCTAGCAAGAATTTTCTAAAGCTGTTGCTTTAAGAAGTTTAGGGATTCCCAAAGATTTTCATGTGAGAAGAACAGAATTGCCATACTCACAGAAAAAAAGGCTTTGGAACCATTAATCCATGCAGCTCTATAGCAGCCAGCACACTGGGAGCAGACTCAAGGTAATAGGCATATGTGACTTGCATGAACATGAAAACACTCTCTCCTGAGTATCTTGATGAATGTCCATGGCCAGAGTGACCAGCCATCTTAGCAGGGCACTTCTAGTTATCATTTAAGCCCCGTACTATCCTTCTGGCTGTCCTATAAACTATGCCTGTACTTGCCTGCACACTGCCACAGATGCTGCTACGCTTCTGTATGTGCCTTGATTACCTGCGTGATGCTGCACTGCAATGCAGAACATTTGGCAACACAGAGACATGCTTTAAATACATTTGTTGCACATAAGCCCTTTCTTTATGTTTGTTTTTTTCTAGCCTTGGAGTATGGCAAGCACTAAAATAGTTATCAGCGCTCAGTGTAGACTGATCCCTGAAGCTAATATCACACCAGCTTTACAGAATTCAGTGCATTTAGTCAAGTTACTGTTAAATTGCTCCAGCAGTGGAACAAGGTCAGATCTTCATAATAAGAGATGATTTACATTTTAGGCATGCTTTTTTTTTCATTTAGTTTGCACACATTTTCATAGTTTGCAAATGTTTTCACACCTTTTGTGTTTTCATTCATTCTGTTGTGGATTCCTGAGAAACATAAACGTGGTGTAATATTATGCTCACAAAAGCTGAATATCTCCCTGCAGACAGTAATACATTCTGAAGAAGGGAAGCAATAAATTACATATGGAGGAATTGCCGTATTACTCATCACCTTTTGACTCAATCATTTGCAGATCAGTGGAGGATGGAGGACTGCTGAGCACTTGTCCATCAATTTTGATTTTCATTCTGATGTGAAATGTGATGTCAGTCAAAAAATCAAGCTAACAGGAACTTAAGGAATTCTGACAAGTCCATCCGCTAAATGATGTCAGGCATGGCTGAAGCAACATTTGTGTCATTTATCATGGTTTTATTTCAGGCATAATTATGCCCATGGCAGTGAAGCACTGCATTTTATTTTGGGGGGGATGAAATAGTGGTGCAATATAGTATAATATTGCTATTACACTTTTACAGGGCTAAGCAACCTCTAGAACTGAACTCTACTTTTGTTGCACATTTAAGTCTCATATTTCATAAGATGAAACATACATTTTATCGTGCAACATAAAGATTAATGTTTATTTTAAATTTCTATTTGCTGGCAGTTTTTTAATTAGCAAGCATTGCTCAGTTTTTCTGTGTGTTTCTGTGCCACTGTGCATTTAGCAGGATGCATTTAGCATGCTTACTAAACAGGTAATACAAATGTTTAACACATGCCCCTTTTTCTAATGCATGCCATTGAAGATGAAAGAAACAGTGTAAGATCAGTCAAAAAAACAAAACAAACCCAAATTCTTTGAATGTCATATACTGAAGAAATTCAGGGTGAAACTTGTGGAATGCAGCAGTGTTCAGACTATAGCTGTATTTGAGCAGAAAAGTAGTCTCTGGAGTGTTTTTTTTTTCTGTTTTTTTTTTTTTTTTTTTTTTTTTTCTAGGATGCACAGATTTGCTCAGGACAGATGAAATCTATTAACTTTTCTGTGGAAGAATTCCTGTCTTAAAGGTGCTTTGGAGTTTGTTGGTTTTTAGGGTTTCCTTTTTCTTTTTTCTTTTTTTTTTTTTCATTTAGTTATTGTTAAGGAAACATGTCTTAATTGTGAAGGTAGCTTTGCACAGTATGCCTGGTTGAACTGGAGGTAACTGAGCTTTAAAGAACCTGTCATGTGAAGATTTATTTTCTCTTTTTTTTTTTTCACATGAACAAAATCTTGATTTTTTGAAGGGCTACCTTTTTACTATCTGCTATCTTTAAAGACAGCAGTGTATCCAATTAAAAAAAAAGAACAACAAAGAAACAAAAAAAAAAATCAGTCTTCTTCCTCTGCCTTCCCTCCCCCCCCCCCCCCCGCCCCTATGGATGACTACCTGAAAGTCATAGTGTCATAGAATCATATAACAAAGCTAAAGAAAAGTTTTTACTCGACAAAAGGGTTTCCTTTAAGTGGCTGTTTAGTTACTCTTTAGGGTGCATTTTTATTACCTTTTACTTTCAAGTTTCACTGGGTTTGAGACTTTGCTGAAGATAGCTGCTTTACTAGAAAAGCGTTGTTTGCTTTTGATCATTCAAATCAGCTGTTTTCTATATTAAAACATTTTCCACATTGAAAGAAGTTTTGCTGTGCCACGGGGACATCTGAACTAAGTTAACAAAGACTGAATAATAAAAAAAAAAAATTATTAAAGCTCTGTACTCAGCTAACATGCATTGCTACCTGATTTGAATTTAAACATGTTATTCTTTGTAATTAAATGCCATTAAAAGTACAATATAGATTCTGTAATATCATGTCATTGGTAATTGATATATCAACTACAGCAATGTTCTTCCAAGATTTTCAATATCTACATCATTGATTCTCCATATTACTGTTAAGTGTTCTTTCAAAATGCATTCATGAATTCCTTCAAAATTAGATTTACAAATTGTTAAAATAAATTATTTTGCAGCCTATTTTAATGTCAGTGCATTTATTCACCAACATCTGGAAATTGAATGTAGCATTATAAATTTTACATAACAGACTATTAAGATATTTGTTAAACATTGAAGTCTTTTGCTTGTCTATGTAGCATTTCTGTTGACAAAAACGAACAAACAACTTGAATTCAAGATCTAACATTATGACTTAGCTCATGCAAATCTACTAATGTTACCTGAATTAGTCCATTAGTAAACAGTCATACAGTGTCATTTCATTACTGTTCATGCTGTTAGACTGTTTGAAATGTTATGCAGATGCCAGGCAGTAACCTCTCTTAGTATAAGGGAAAACAGAGTGTGAGGGCTGTGCTGAAAGTAATATATCCTACTCTGTTGTGTTGGTCCACAACATCAGAGGTGGATGTTGGTGGTATGGCAGAAGAGGATTAACTTTCTACCAATACTCCATTACATTTTGTTGCCATGTGACAGAAGGCACCAGAGGGGCAATCTGACAAAATGGCATCTGACCTACAAGTGCATATGAAGCAAAGGTGTGTCCTTGAATTCCTCCATGTGGTAAAAACAGCACCCACTGATGTTCATTGATGCTTGCTGAAAATTTCTGGACACTAAGGAGTGGGTGTGAGAACAGTGAGACAGTGGATGGTACGTTTCAGCAGTGGTGATAGCAACATGAAAGACAAGGCACGTTCTGGATGGTCATGCAGATTTTTATGAGCATAGAAGGTAGGCTCTTGTTCATTGCTGGAAATGCATATGAAAATGCATACCTAATCGTGGTGAATATGTTGACAAATAGAGTTCGTAGCTGAGAATTTGCTCCATCAAATAGTGTTATTGTGCTCTCTGTATCCATTCTAGTTTCTATGGAAACAAAAATAAGGCATTACTTTTGGAGCAACCTACATCATTTAGATCTCAGTTCTTGTTTAATTTTCACCCATATATAGTAAATCCAGACTAACAGTGGTGTTGTTTCAGTTTATATAATGTTCAACTAAGATTAAGCCAAGAGGTTTTTTGGTAGTGAAAACAGTTGTCTGAATTTTGTGCTATATTATCAGAAGAGTTTTGATTGGATTCCCATTTTTTTTTTTTTAACAATTAACTATGTTTTTTTTTTCTTTTATATGAAAAACCTCTTGCAGTTTAACATTGTAGGTAACATAATAACATACATTAGTAGTTATTGGTGTGACTTTTCAAATGATATCCAAAAAGTTATCTCAATCCCTTGGATATTGTCACTATTTACTTTACCAATATTTTTTTTAATCTATATTTTATAAATAGTTGCTCAATAGTTGCAATTGTTCTTCTGAGGTTACATATGTCATAAAATACTTCAATTTTCCTCCTTCAGGTATTGGTGCTCTCATTAATGATCTATAGGTTCCAACAGCAACTCAAGCAAAGAAAATTTATCAGTTATTCCTCTTGTTTTCTTTTGCTTTCTTCGCCAGGAAAAAAGCACAGTAGCAGACATGGGTGAAAAGAAAGTGCCATTACAACCTCTACTACCTTTACATTGTTCAATTTAAGGTTGTAAACCGGGAGCTAAATGAGCTGCAAATAACCGATAAGAGAAGGGGGTTAGTGTCAAAATGGGAGAAACTTGCAGTTTCTCTACAAGTTACTTCTTGAAGTTGTGAGGTAGTTTATATTTACCAAATAAGAGACCAGACTTAAATTATAGTTTTGCTTTTGATGCCCTTAGAAAACACAGGAAAGACCTGTTAGCCTGTGACCAATTTTGGTGGTGGTCAAAAAATTTCAGCTTGTCTGTCGGCATAAAAAAAAAAAAAAGACGATTAAAATTGCAAGGGAATAAAATAACACCTTTGTTTTAGAACTGTAAATATGAAATAAAAACACGATAAAATATTAAATCATAATTTAGCAAGTTAACATTTTCTAATGAATACAGACAAGTTTTTCTTTAAATTTAATATCAGGAGTGTGAGATCAGTTAAAGATTTTGTAGAATATAGTTTTGAATGAAGATTTCATACAGAAAAATTCAGAATGCTTGATATACTCTGGGGATTAATATGATTTCCAATTAGTTTACAGTGAATATTGCTTAAGCAAGGCTCACACATGCCTACTTTTACATGGAAGAGACTAGTGAAAGCTTGATAAGAATTGAGCAATGTTTAATTACAAAAAATAACCTTTCTTTATTTGGATTTTTATTTTTTAATCATAAGCAAGGCCTTAACAAAAACATGTGCCTTAGGTTATTTTCCTTGCTTGTTTTCTGTGCACAATGAATCAGAAGGAGTTGAAATTAGTTTTTAGAAAGAACGTATTTCTCAAAGTTTTTATATAACCTGAAATTATTATTACTTTACTGTGGAGCTTGCACCACTGGAGTCTTGTTTACTTTCTCCCCACTGTAACGCTCTCATCTGGTAAGCAATTCCAGAATTTAACTGCATCAGCTGAAAGATTTCCCCCATTTTTTCATATGCTATTGTAACATAGTGTGCCTTTTTTTCCTCATCATTATTTCTTTTTTGCATATATTTGGGGCTGTTTTTATTTCTATAATAAAAATCTTTATTATGATTTTTCTTTCATTCTATCAAATTCATAAATTCAAGTGAAGTTTTAAGCTGTGGTATTTTGAAATTAATGAGTTTTGTGTATATTGATATCTTTGTCCATTGTTTCCTTGAGACCTGCTGTTTTGATAGAGAATTCATTTTAAAAGTGCTCCTCCTCCTTCCTACAGAAATGTTTTGCGTTCTTACAGAAAAAAAATTAAAAAGTGGAAGATTTAAAATAAAAATATGTTCCCTGGATTGTTAACTCTTCAAAAAACTGTGAAATAAGGAATTTGTTAAAATCTACTCTCTGTACACATCCATCTCTATTTGAAACTATTTTGAACTCTTTGCAAGAATGAATTAAAACAATTTTCTTCCTTTCCCCCCCCCCTCCACCCCCCCCCCCCAAGGTAAATCTGAATACTATTTAGTTGCTGTTGATAAGTTGTAGAATACTGAAGACAGAATTCGTTTTATTCTGTAGTACTTCACTTACTTCAACTGTAGTGTGTATTAAAATTGATTAGCTGTATTTTACTTTAAAGACACTATTTCTTTATCTCATTGGATTTTTCTGTCATTTTTTCCCTTCCATTCTCTCACTAAATTTTCTGAATTTTCTTTTTTATTTTTTTTGGCTGCTGTTAAACTTAATGCTCACTAATGTAACCAGATTAATACAGCAAATGGACACATGAACTTTACTAATATGAACAAACTAATTTCTATAATTTTATTTTTTCATTCCATTGAAAAGTGGTTCCTTAATGAATGTATGCTTAATAAAAAAAAAATTAAAACAGTTTGCAAAACACTGTAGACTCTGGTCAGGGGCTTGCCACTCTCAATTCATAAAACAAGCAAACAAACATGCAAAAATGCAACAAAACCTTCTTGAATTGTGAGCTGCAAAAACTTAAATTTTCCGAATGTATGTAATGTAAACACAAAGCTGACTTTGGCTTATCTGTCTGAAGGACAGCTACAGATATTGATTTAGAAAATAATAGGTATATTACATTTTCCTATTCTGCAATTGAACTCAAACACCCACTTCCATAATTTGGAGAATAAAACGTTCTCAGTTCTAACTCCATGATCCTGTGGTCCCAGAAGAAATTTGAATGGATCTCCTATTCTTTCCTAGTCTTGACTATTGCTACTGCAGCCCTTCAATCAAGGGTACTAAAACTTCTCTGCTGTGTGTGAATACTTCTCTTTCACTGTCTCAGTTTCCCAAATGCCTGCATTTTGAGGAATATACTTCTTAGGGTCTTAAAGATCATTTGAATTCAGGCTACCCAGTACTAATTTACTTAGCAAAGAGTAAACCTTGCTAAGAGTAATATGGTTAATCTGTTGCATTTTCCTTATGGTTTTGAGCATTAGGACGTCAGGTAGTGCAATTTCTTATAACCTCAACACTTCATTCATTATGACGTGTAATACTGTTGAACTGCAGTCAGATCTCTAGGGAATATTGCACACATCAGGAAAAAAGAAGTGCAGATAATTAGTTTATTAAATGAGAATTACATTACACAGTAGCAACTCTTTTGAAATGTTTAATTTTTATTTTTTTTTCAAATAATTTTCCTTAAGGAACAACAACAAAACCACCAAACCAACAAACAAAAAAAACTTCATTTACCATTCAACATGAAAGATCATCTTTAAATTAGAAAGCTACTACTTGTCAACAGATCTGATGAGAAATAAATGACAAACTGAGGATGACAAGTTATATTTTTAAATGGTCTTACAGTCTTTCCAGTGTTCCTACTGTGTTTTACTTCATGGTTTGCAACCATGCTTCCAAATGCTTTTAACCCCTAGAATTCATTAGCATGAAGGGAGGAAGGGGGACTGTCCTATGGTGAACAGAGATTCTACCACTGCCTGAGGAGTTTTCATCAACTTCATTTTGCTCTGCCTTTTGAGGACCTTATTTTATTCCTGGTCTCCCAGAAAAATATCATAGAAATTCTGCAGAAGTGTCCATTTTACTGTATATGTTTTCAGATTTCTTCTGAGTATTGGTCCCTAGTCATTTATAGTTGCTTTCTGTGGTTGTTTTTATTATGTTTCAGAAATGTCTAGAACCCTATTTGAGATTGTATAGAGACAGCAGAATGGTGAAGCTACCTGTCTGCTTAAATTTAGCTTAAATGCTGCTTATATTTATTAGCAGTATCTGGAAATCATGCTCTTAGCCAGATCTTTACATAAATGATACACTGTTGGAGCGATACTGATGTAGTAGTGGTGGTGTGATGAGCTTAGCTGCAGTTTAAGCTCTGGTGCTAGTATAAATAAAACTGAACTTTGTTCTGCAGAGTAAAATGGTATCGCTGCTTTATCTGAACAACATCTGGGAGTTCCTTAATCTTCTTGCAGAGCAATTTCATGTTCACAGGCCATTAATGATTTACTTGCCTAGTTGGACTGTCTTCTGCATCTGCTTTTTGTTATACCACCAAAGGTTATAATATTTTGCTCTGATTTCAGCTTACAGTGTGGTACATTTTTAAACTTTGAGTGTTGTTTGTATGGTTTTGCTCTATGTCTGTTAAATGACTGGGTAATGCTACTATTCAACAGTTTTAAAATTAAAAATTAATTTAAAAGCTGAGAACCATGCTCTGTTACTCTGATTTTCTAAGCAGTTATGCATTCAGTATAAAAGTAGTGTAATGCTGTAATGAATCAGAAATGTTAGTGGAGATTTGTGGCAGACCAAAGTAAGTAAGAAACTAGATTATGAGAAACATACAAGTCAACAGAAACTAGCACTGCTGCAACATCTTTTCAAATGAATTGCCAGAGATTTAAAGTAATCTGTGATTAATTGCTGAAGTTAAAAATCCACTACTGCTTAACTTGCAGCCATACAATCTGGGGCTCTGCTCTATGAAGATCCAAAAAACAAAGCTCCTCAGGGGTAATGAGACTTTGAGTGAATAAATTCAAAGGACAAAAAATGAGTGTTGCACTATTTCTTCTTTGAGGACTCTGAGGATAGATTTCTCTGGGAATTATACCAAAAAAAGGTATAAGGAATCTTTTATAGTTTCTCTCTCTCATAGTGGTTAGCTGTGAACAGAATGTAAGGGTAAGAAGTATTTCATTTCGGCAGTTTGTATTGCACTGAGATAAAGAATAATTACAGTATGACTATGCATATTTGATCTGCATTGAGAATAAAAGACCTTGGATTACATCCAATGAGGGCATGGTACAGTTGATTCCAGTTAAGGCTGAGTACTTCAATGCACTGTGTCCCTTCTACCAGAATGACTGCAGAACTAGTTTGAAATTGACCATTAGTTTGCATTTCCAGCATGTATACAGCATTTTAATGAGCACCACAAAATTTCCAGTTTTCAAACGTTGAAAAGGGACTATTAGAATACACAAGAAGAATGCCACAACTTTGGAAGCATTAGGCTTGCTTTTTTAGTTTGTGGGGATACACTGAGGCAAAATTCCTCCTTAGAAGTTCTCTCTCTATCCCTTTGTCAAATGAAATAAGGTCAGTCAAAATGTCGCTATACCAAGGCAAAAGGAAGAAAAAATTCTGCCTGGACTGCTGTTGACTGGCTTTCTGGAGTGCTTAAACTTCTGTAGTCTCTGTAAAATGAGGATTTATGAACCTGAAAGCCCTGGTCACTGAAACTTCAGACCAACACTTTGGTTAGTATGGTCTATATTTCTATTTAAGTAACCTACTGTGTAGAAAATACATAAGATTTCCACTCCTTCCTCTATTTTTCCTACCATCTATCATTCATATTCCACAGCTTATTCTTTCTGAACATAGGATGGAGTTTTTCATATTAATTTTTTTGATAATATCATCTTCCAACCTCATTTTCCTCATCACCAACTTATGTCATGACACTTTAAGTAATCTATTCCAGAGAATCCTTGACCCTTAAGCACAGGGTTTTTGACCATGCTACTTGAAACTAATCTTTTAAGTCCAGAGGGGCTGCACGTATGCTGAGAATAGGCCACCCATGAACTTTAGCTGCTTTTTTCCATATATGCAATTTTAATCCATCTTTTTGAAATAATGTAGGCTTGTTTTTAACTTCTCCAACAGTATTCATGGCACAAGCAGAAAACAATCTAACAAGTGAAGTATCTGAAGATCAACCAATGCATCAGAGTGCTCTTTGGTAGTACGGCTGTATCTGCAAACATTGCTTCTGATATTCCCAAACTGAGTTTACTTTAATATCTACTTCCTATCTTTTCTTCCTCCACACACCTGTATTTTTCAGTAAAGATTTTTTTTATAAGATAAAGAAGTACTTATTTCCAAATATTAAACCCTTGCCTCAGATTTATGTAACTTTGAGGACAGAACCGTTCATGCAATGGTACATCTGTCTGATTTCTCGCTGTGCATAATCTTTTAATGAATGGAATGCCATTCACTCATTCAGAGGCAAAAAGTACCATTTATTTAATGTGCTGAAAAATGATCATATTATAACTACAATGCCGCTATTGAGAAGGTAAAACTTGCACTTAGTTCTCCATCTTTGTTCAATGCATATATGAACACAGGCAATAGTGGGAGCCATTGACAAAGGTGGAGGTACCTCCCCTGGTAATTGCAGCACTTAGATCCACATAGGCGGAAGTGTTACAGGAGTGATATCCAGCGAGCATCAACTCCTAGCTGTGTTAGCATGCCATCTCTGCCAGATGTCTGACTTAGAGTGGTGCTTTTGTTTATTTTAGAGCGAGGGAAATGCAAGCAGGTCCCTGTAAGAAAACACTAAGGATTCTGATTTGCTTTGGTTATCCAGCTTTTCCAGTTTTCAGATGTGGAGAGCACACACAAGTTCATCTTCAGCTTTCTGCAGACATGCTATTTTCTTTTAGGGTAGCAAATATGTACTGGCACAGAACTGTTGATATGTCTTTTCTCTACAGGCAAAATGTTCAGTTTAGCAATTAATGGTTGTCACTGTCAGGGAGAATTTGTGATTTGCACTAACTTCTGAAACACATTCGTCAACTTCTAGTTGTGTTACAACAAGAGTAGGTAATGAAGATGGATCCAGAATTACCACATTGGTATGGTGCCACACTTGGTGCAGCATAACTGAGGTAACCCAGGTATAAGATTGGTGCTTTTATTAAACTTTTATTAAACCCCAGGGCTGCAAGGCGGACTCTAGTGCAGTTACTAAAGGCAGTTCAATTTTTTCTTTTGAAGCATCCACTATATTGTCCATGTAATGATGTACAATTTTGTCTGGATGTGCTCTCCGAAAGGAAACTAAAGCTTGATCCACAAACCATTGACATATCATAGAATTTTTCATTCCTTGAGGAAGTACCACCCACAGATACAGCTTTGCAGGGGACTGTTTGTTAACTGATGGTACAGTAAATGCGAATTTTTCATAATCATCAGGATGCAAAGCTATTGTGAAAAAACAATCCTTAAAATCTTTTACTAATAAATGCCAATTTCTAGGTAACATGTTTGGGCTTGGAAGTCCAGGCTGCAAGGTCCCATATCTTTCATGACAGCATTTACCACTCGCAGATCATGAAGAAGGCTCCACTTCCCAGACTTCTGAATCGTAAATACTGGAGTGTTCCAGGCACTGAAAAATGGTTGAAGATGTCCCTATTCTAATTGCTTCTGTACTAATTTCAATAATTCAGTAGCCTTGAATTCCGGTAGTGGCCATTGCTCAACCCACACTGGTTTATCAGTAATCCAGGCCAGTCTAACACATGGGTGGTTACCACTGAGCATGGCTGCTACGGAAAAGGCAGAACAGTTGACACTCCCCACTACCCAAAAGCATCCCTGCCAATTATCATGTAGGGAGCTGATAAAATATATGGCTTGACCTGGGCCTGTGCATTATCAGTCAGTTCAATGAGGGTAAGCAGCACCTGACTCTGGGATGTCTTAGAGCATCCCCCTATCCTCGTAATTTGAGCGATGACCAGCCTAACTGGCCAATATGAAGGTCACATAGAATCCAGTCACATCCACCCCTGTATTCAGCAATGTATCCTCAATGGATTCCTCCTGATTCATGATATGAATTCATTTCAAAGATTTCTTTTGGGAAATCTTTTCCACAAAAGCCACTGTTCCCCCAGGAGAACCGAAACCACTAGGTCCTCGCTTCCTTTTCCCAGGAGTTGGAATCTTGGCTCAAAAAGGAACTAATTGAGCAATCCGTGCACCCACTTTCAATTCCATCGGGGGACATAACACATGGAACATAATATAGATCTTCTGAATATAATTCTGAATAATATTTATATAAAAATATAAAATATATATAAAAATAATATAATAAAATCTGAATCAATTACCCCAGGAATGACCAAGGTACCAGCCCTGGTCTCTGAGGACCAGCCCAAAAGAAATACACTGAAACCCAAACCAAGAGGACCTGAGCAGTCTGAAGGCACTAAATGTACAGAGGTATCAGTTATTCTAATGGGTTCTCCCATGGCCAGATCGACCCCTGCTGATCCCTAGTGTTCCACTAGATCAGCCAAACAAGCAGCCGGTTCCTGACGGGGCACTTGTCCTGTCCCCACTCCATGCCCCTTTCCCTGCAGCCCTCCCACAGTAGGAACTCAACAGTCTTTTGCCTGGTGTCCCAGTTTCCCACAGCAAAAGCAAAGACTAACTGGCTGCTGCAAATTATTTGGGCATTGTCACTTAAGATGACCCAGCTGGCCACAAACGTAACAACCAATCCAGTGTGAAGGCACCCCGATAGCATCCTTTAGCATGGCCACAGGGACATCAGCACGTGCTTTGGCTTTAGCCGTTTCTATAGACAAAATGGGGACTCTCATACAAGCCTCAATCATCACAAAAAGTGTTGCATTCTTACCAAGTCCTGTTATAATCTGCTGACATTGCGAATTAGCATTGGCAACAGCTAAATCTTTTAATACAGCATCCTTAGCCTCCTTGGGCAAGTTGGGCGAAGCATCAATCGCATCCTTCAATCCATCAATAAATTGCATGAAAGACTCTCCCATTTTCTGCTTTACATCAATATACGGTGGATGCGGCGCGCCAATATCTGGCAATTCCTTACATGCTACTAATGCTAAATCTCGTGTTTGTTGAACTATTGTAGGCAGTAACAATGTCTGAGCTGGACCAGTAGCCCAATTCCCCCAGCCTAATGACATATCTAGATTGACTACCCTACAAGAATCCACCTCCCTTAGTTCCACGTTACTCAAAGTTGCAGAGTCCATGTTTTCTGTCTACCTTTCCAGAAATAACAGATAAGCAGTGAGAGGTAGTACTAATTCCATTAATTATCAGTTATCCTGAGGGGTGAGGACTTGCCCATTAAAAAAGGCTGTAACCATCTGCATCACTAGTTTGTTATCCATACCATATTTCAATACTGCTTTCTGCAAGCCACTAACTGTTTTCCAGGCAAACAGTGTCCATTGAATCCATCCCTGAGGGGTCACGGTATCCGGTAATGCAGTAAAATACTTTGATAACATTACCCCCTCAATAACAGCATCTCTAATAACCCCCCTCTATCTCTGCCCAGGGTCATAATCATCCTTATTTGGGGGAAACAGGTCCCTTCACCTCTGGGCCAAATCAGAACCATTGCAATCTGGGGGAAACAAATCTGGCTTTTGCTCTGGATCTCATGGCTCCCTCCCGCCCACTAGTGGATGACCAGTAAGGCGGCGCTTGCACAACATCTCTGCCCCACCCTCCTGTTGTTTGCTTATCACAACTGACTTCTCCAGCATATCAACCAGTTGCCATTCTGCCTCTGCCCCCCATCTATTCTGAGCCCATTGTCACACTGTCGTAACCAACATCACCACATTGCACCGCCCATCTGAGCTGCTTTTCCCTAGACACTTTACTCCTCCCGCCCTTCCCTTTTCATTTTCTGCAACCCTTCCTCCCAAACTCCCTTGATCCTCATCCACCAGTCCCCTTCTTCCTGTGTCATGACCCCCACCCCAATGACTTGCTCTTCTAAGTTACTCAAGCCATGCAGCACAGCATCTGAAGCGGCCTTATATTAGTGCTCTATAGTCTTTGAGTCCTTCTTTGAGTCAAGTTCTTGCATCTTCGACAACAAGTCACAATACTGGTCTGTCTGCTCCCTCAGCAGGGCACAGAGTTCCCAGAACTTTGGGGCATCCTCTCTTTCCGAAGAATAAGTTGGAGATGGCAGCAAAGGAGAAAGGTCCACCTCCATCTTGTCTTCAATGAGAGGTGCTGTAGGAACAGCAAGACCAGCCGCAAACATCTCCAGAATGACTAACGACAGAGTCCTGCTCTTGAGACCAAAATCCCGTCGCAGTAGGACATGTCAACAAGGGATTAGCAGACATTAATGCCCCTTGTAGCACCTCCTTGATGGCGGCATAGCCCTTTATGGCACTGATGGTGAGGCGTATTGCCCACTAAGTTGGTGCCAAGGAGTGTGCCTCTTTATTGTTCACAGTCACGGAGTCCCATAACTCCTGACCAACACCATTCCACTGTCTCTCATCAAATAGGCCAGCTGGTTCCCTGAGAAAACCCCTCCGCTGGGCAAAATGAAGCAAGGAGACCAGCTCCGATCACTTGATAGGATGCTCAGTTTGTGTGGAGAAGGATAGGAGATGCTGCACAGCTGCCTTCTGAGAAGCAGATACCACTTGACCCATGCTGCCCGATGTTCTACCGCATGCAGTTCCCAAATCCACCTCTGTCAGGTGCTACCTCTTTTAGGTGCTAGGCTTACCAGCCTGCTGGGCGGCCGTTTCACCATATCATGTCGGGGTCACAACATGCCGCACTCGGTGCAGCATAACCTCCGAGTGGTGAAACAGGAAACACCACACTCCAATGTGATGCTACATGTGCTTGTTTATCACAGTTTCATTAGCTTTTATTACATCCAAGCAGCATGTGTCATTCAATGATTGGTTGCCTGATCAACACATTCCTCCTTGATTGGATGTACGTTTGCCATATTAGGCCAACTACAAGCTCATTGGTTATATTATTCGCTTACTTGTTCCACAAGCTCAGATTCCTGACTCGTCCTCATGCTGCATCATGTCTCAGGTCACGCAGCGGCGCCATACCACGTGATACCTGTATCCTAATATGCCCAGCAGTATGGAACAAATAGATGGTAATGATAATGAATGCCTCTGGAGCAGTACTTATCATGGAGGGACGGGCAACAAGGTACTGCATCAGCAAAGGATTAGAGGTTCTGGTCTTGTGTTCACCAGATAAAAGCTTTTTCGTTTGTTTGTTTGTTTTTTGTTTTTGTTGTTTGTATGTCCAGGCTCACTGCATTCTTCCTTGAAAATATAAATAAGAACACATATCTCTTTTAAGCATATTTTTGCTTTTTCAGGATAGGTAAAGGAAAAATGCAATGAATTTTAATTAGTTTTGTTTGTGAGTTTTAGTATTTTTTTGCTTGTTTGTTTAGCTTGGAGAATTTTGTTGATTGTTATATAAAAGGTTTTCAGTGAACACCTGGAGAAAGAAGGGTGGAAAAACACATTTTGAAAGTGAAATCAGGGGGAAAACAAAACTAAAAGTTAAAGCATTTTCTATGTTTGATTTCATTTTTCTATGAAAACCATCAGAGAAAGATGAAAAAGTAAATTTATGTATTCAGATGTTGAGAACAAACTTTTTAAATCAACCAAATAAATTTGAAAACAATAGAAACAATAAGTTTGTTTCTGTCAGGAAAGAGTGAGTTTATTAATGTCAGGAAGTTTAGAAATAAGCAAATTGTGATGTGTAAGGAACAAAAGGGCATATAGCCTTATGGCATAGAGAAGCTGAGTGAAAAGTCACTGGGCAACATAATCGTATGTTTTCACACAGGGTAAATAGAAGAAACAGTAAAGCTCACTTTTGAGAACAGATAGCTGAAACAATGAAAACCAACACATAAGAAGTATGTAGAGAGGTGTGAGAAGAAAGTGAGTAATGTGGTCTAAGTACTGCTAGAAAAATGTAATAGCTAAGGCACTTTTTCTACATTTAGTGGAGCTTTGGGATGAAGATATCCTTATCTCAGATTAGTCTTGCTAGTGTGTCTTTCAAAGGAAGAGCAAAGAGAGATTCAGGGTAAAGTACTGATTGAAAGAAGCATGAAGTTGAGAACAAAAGTAAAATTACTCAAATTCTAAGGAAAATGACACCTACTCGAAGCTTTTGTAGATATGCTAAATGGTTTGGTTGAAGTCCCTCCTTCTGTCTTCAGGTTTTCTATCTGCTGCAAAAGGTGAACAAGGTAAAAGATAGTTGCTGAATCCTGAAGATGGGTTAACTGTTCAGATCTGAAGAGGAAAGTATAATAGGAGAAAAGAAATAATAGGAAGTGAGCTGAACAATGCGGATTCTTGGAAGTCATCAGATTGAACTTGAAAAATAGCAATTGTGTATTATTATGAAAAATCTTCTGTCCTGTTCTGTAGCAGAACTATGTGTTTTGTGTGCTCCTTGTCTTCAGTTCTATTAGTGTTTCAGTCAACAGCAGACATTTCAGTGCATCATGTTTTCAACTTTTGTCTTCTGTGAAATCAATTACAATTGATTGCTCTTACATAAAGTTTACATTAACTATGACCAAGATGGAGTGGTAAGTACTCTTTTTTTTTACAAAATCAAAGAGCAAGTTGATGACAACTGGTAGAAAAGTAATGCAGATTTTTATTTATAAATTCAACAGATTGACAACCATAAATGTTCTTTGCACTTCCCTTACAATGCTGAATTGTCTCATGATCTTCATTCTTTAACTATTCATAACTATTTCCACTCAGTGTGATTTCCACACTTCTACAAGCCAAGAAATTTCAAAACAGTGGTTTGGAGGTTTCTTCATGATCCATTTTTTCTTTCTGTATGTATACCAGCAGAGAGTGGGATATGAGATTAGCAAGAAAACTGAAACTCTGAACAACAACAAAAAAAGTAGATGTAACTTTCTTACACAAAGAAGAGGTCGCAGTTACACAGCTAAGATCAAAAGAAAAGGAACTTAGACCTTCAGTCTAAGGCCAAAGAGGAAATATCAAAAAAAAGTATCAAAATTTGTGGAATATTAATAAGCATTAAAAGTGTGGAAAACTTCCTCCCCAAAAAACAAAACAAAACAAGACACAAGCCAAGCCAACAACAAACAAAACCAAAATCACAAGAATAAGGCAAATATTTATTAGAGAAGACCAATTGCACCTCCTCGTGGTGTACAAAGGAACAATGATCAGCCTTTGTCATTGTTTTTTCTCATATTGAGACAAAGAAAGCAATTCTGTTAGGATAGAGATTTCACACACACACACATAGTCTGAATACATTTTTTTTTATTCTTTTTTTATGTATGTGCCCCAGACCCTGATGCAGATTATTGCAAAAAATGACATTAAATGAGGATGTATTATTTCTTGGCTTTATGCACAGATGTGTTGTTGCAGGAGGATGTTGCTGGTCAGTGCCAATGTGTCAAAATCAACAATCAAGTGTTTCCACTATTGCATAAAATTATATCCCAAAAGTTGCTCACAGCCCTAATCTTCTTGTGAAAAACCTTTTGCTGGTGGGCATTCATACTGCGCTGACAGCCACAGTGGGACTTGTAACACTACAGGTTATATGTGGGCTGCATATCACAGCCACAGAATGTTCAATGTCCAATCCTAACTGTATCTTTCACTTCATTAGATAGTATTTCCTGTGGTCAGGGTTTTATTGGACTGGCCTTCCAAGCTGTGGACAAAACCGATATGTAGAAGATGTCTCTAGACAAATTATTTCCTTCCTGTGCAGCACAAATCCTGAACAATATTTAACAAAACAAGTATGTGTTGCTCTGGAGTTCTATATAGGAGTATATTTTAAATGAAGCTCACTTTAGAAGTTAAACATCAAAACTCCATAAACTTACTAAAAATAACCCCAGATGGAATTCTGGCAACTAATGAAAAAGCAACTAAAAAAACAAAGCAAAACAACATAATGAAAAGCAAGAACAAAAGCTACAAAATACGCCACTTGCTCTAAAGAAAGACAAATTTGGGAAAAAGAAAAAGAAAAGATAAAAAAGAAAAGAAAAGAAAAGAAAACGAAAGAAAAGAAAAGAAAAAAAGAGGAAGCCAATGAGCTTTGAGCCTCAACTTACATATCTTTGGTAGTGGACTCCCCTTTAAGATTTTCTCTATTTGAGTTCACATGTATGCAAAATAGAGATTTTACTGTAATATTTGTAACAGTACTTCAGAATATTGCGTTATCTTGGAATTCACTGACATAAAGGGAGAAAATATGTTATCAACAGAAGTTCCAGCACAGCTTGTTCATTAGAGCAGCACACCCCTTAAAGATTCACTGGTTGTTTTTATTATGTTTCAGAAATGTCTAGAACCCTATTTGAGATTGTAAAGAGACAGCAGAATGGTGAAGCTACCTGTCTGCTTAAATTTAGCTTAAATGCTGCTTATATTTATTAGCAGTATCTGGAAATCATGCTCTTAGCCAGATCTTTACATAAATGATACACTGTTGGAGCGATACTGATGTAGTAGTGGTGGTGTGATGAGCTTAGCTGCAGTTTAAGCTCTGGTGCTAGTATAAATAAAACTGAACTTTGTTCTGCAGAGTAAAATGGTATCGCTGCTTTATCTGAACAACATCTGGGAGTTCCTTAATCTTCTTGCAGAGCAATTTCATGTTCACAGGCCATTAATGATTTACTTGCCTAGTTGGACTGTCTTCTGCATCTACTTTGTGCTATCTTACTAAATGTTTTGCTCTGATTTCAGTTTACACTAAGGTACATTTCAAGACTTGAACTCAAAATAAAAGTCCTTATTATGTTATTACGTATGGCTGATTTATATAGAAGCCTTTCCAAGGCTTGCTCAACAGTCCTCTGGGGATTTATTCAGTGTAAAACACTGTGTAAAGGTACACACTAACAATATTTTTCCTGTGCTTGCTTTTAGTGAATGTTTGCAGGCTAATACTTCAATATCAGACTACTGTTTCAAAATCAAACTTGAAATTAAATTTCTATGTTGACAAAGTGCTGCGTCACAGGTGCTGAATATGGTGATGATTTTGGAAGATAAGTATTTTATTCTTGGAATTATGGGTTAGTGTGTGATCCTGGATGCAGATTGTAGAGTCGCTGGAGATATACAAAATCCCGTTGCACACAGTACTGTGAAATCTGCTTCACAAACCCTGCCTGGAGTAGATGGTTGGGCTAAGTGATCTCAGAGGTCCCTTCAACCCTGAACAGCTCTCTCATTCTTTCTATGAAATGGACTAAAAGGCAAATGTGAAAAGCAGAAGGTAGTACTAGGCAGTTGTTTTTCTTGTGTTCTCTGTAAACATTGTGATTTCAAAAAGTGACTAAAAATGCTTTGAAACACTACAAACCATGGAGAAAGAACAGTTCAGATGCACTGGTGTATGTGATTAAAGATTTCAAGGAGCTTTGGACCAGACCTCCAGTAAGTACATCCCTGCTCCTGACAGTTTTTCTTGTTATGCGGACAAGAGCAGTCCACTGCAGGTTTTTCTTGAAGAGTGAACTCACGAGGACATAATGACAATAGATTTCAAAGGCGGAAACTATAAGGTCAAAATTCCAGTTTCTCAGGTTTGAAATTAAATAACACTGTAGATATACAATGGTCCTAACAATGATTTCTATTTGTTTTTCGTAACTCTCATCACGAAGCACATGCTGGAGCATATATCCATGCTGAAGCCCATGGAAGATTTGCCTATCAGCAAATGGATATGATCTGAAGGAAGCTGTGGTGTGTGGAAATAACACATAGAATCTGCACTCAGGAGCTGCAGTCTGTGGAAAAAAGACCACACTGACACTGTTTACCTTGTGAGGTGCTGCAGTGAGGGATCCAGAGGGAACCCATGCTGGAGTATTTTCTTCTTAAAGAACTGTGTACAGACCCAGTCTTGAAGAACTGCAGCCCATGTTTTCTCCCCATGTCCCTCTGAGGAGCAGAAGAGAGTTTAGTGGGCATTTGGCAGCAAGCCCTGGTCAACCATCACATTCTTAATTCACCAATAACTGTGATTTCAAATAACCAAATTCCTTGTCCTTCAGATTTGTAGGGCTAGGGAAATAATTGACATATTGCTTTCTATTGTAGATTGAAAGCAACCCTGTGGAGAATGACTTTAGTGTGTAGGTAGATGAAAAGTTAAACGTGTTGTGTGCTTGTAACCGTGAAAGACAACTGTGTCCTGGATTCCATCAAAAGACGGAAACATGGGCAGCAGGATGAAGGAAGTGAGTTTCTCCTTCTACTTCATTCTCATAAGACCCCACCTGGAATACCAGGACCCCCAAACTAAAAAAGAAAGGCATAGATCTATTATAGTGAGTCCAAAAGATGGGCATGATAATTAGAGGGCTGGAGCACTTCTCATACGAAGAAAGACTGAGATATTAGAGGCTGTTCATCCTGAGAAGAGAAAGCTCAGAGCTGACCTTATAGCGGCCTTCCAATATCTAAAATGGGCCTACAATAAAAATGAGGAGGGACCCTTTAACAGAGAATATAGTGTTAGGGCATGGTTTTTAAATACAAGAATATAAATTTTGTTTAGACATTAGAAAGAAACTCCTCACTATGAGGGTGGTGAGGCACTGGAATAGGTTTCTAGAAAAGTTGTGAATGACCTATCCCTGGAAGTGTTCAAGGCCAGCCTGGATGGTGCTTTGAGCAACCTGGTCTAGTGGAAGGTGTCCCTGCCCCTGGCAAGGGTGTCCAAACTAGCCAATATTTAAGGTCCTTTCCAAGTAAAACCATTCTATGATTCTGCTACGGATGCTGTGGTTGTATGAAGACTAAAAAAGTCAAAATAGTGCTGTCATGTTTTCAAACGAGATCTTTTCCACAATAATTGACACTTTTGAGGCAGCTGTGCTTACTTTTGATAAAGCCAAGATGAATTTTTCTTTCTAAGTACATTGATATTTTTATTTTCATCATTTAAAAACATTTTCACCATTTCAGCTGATTTTTTCCCAAGATTTCCATAACATTTCCAAATAATTTTATGTTTGTTATTCTATGATAAGATACTCTAAATGAGCTGAAAGGAAAGCAAATCATTTTTTCAGTTTTCATTTTGTAAGAAAACTACTTTGTGAAATTTGACATAATTTAATATTCTTAAAATGCTGAAGTATATATAGGAAAAGAAGAAGTAAAAATGAATTTGAATGAAAATTATTAATTATTTTGAAAACAAACTTTAATAATTTGAGAATTGGAAAGAAATTAAATATTATTTCCATAGGAAATTTAATTACTTTACTTAATTAATTAAAAAAAAAAAAACAACAAACAAAACCCAATAATGATGCTTCACTTTCCCAGGACACAAATGAAAGTTTGATCAAGTTAAACACAAGTACCTCATTCTGTTTCTCCCATGTATCCTCTGTACTACTGAAGACGTTGTATTAGGCAGATAGTTTTTGTCAAAGCAAAAACATCCAACAGCCATCCATGACTTTAACCTGAATTTTCTTTGCATTTATACATTGTAGGCTCTTGGTATTGATAGTATTGAATATTTACAAATATTCAGAATCTCTTGTTTTTCTTTTGTAGTGGTACTATTCATCTTTTTACATCCAAAGTGAAAAAATAATAACACCATTGCCATTGTTGTATAGACTATCATTTTGTAAGTGTAAATGTAAATAAGTAATTTTGTAAGTGTAAATGTAATACATTTTGTAAGTAACCTTAAATGAAATTATTGCAACACACCATTAAAAATGATGAAACTGGCAGATTGTGCCCAATTTGTGCCTCTCCTGACATTCTCAGTATCAGATATGCTATGGTTATTTGTTGTCTACCTTCCTGTTCTGTTGTGTTTGGAACCTGTCCTATGTTAGAAGACTGAAACTAGCAAAATTTCCATTTCCTTTTCTTAAAGAAAATAATAATAAGATAAAATTTATAAAGATAAAAACATGTGCCTCCTTACCTAGATTCACCCATTGTCTACAGCTCCTATTTCAGTTGTTAAACCTGTATTTTCTTAGTAAGTACACTCAGTGGGGGAAAAAAAGAGTAATTTCATACTTTTAGATTTTGCTTGGTATAAACATATTATGAAACTGTAAGCATTTCCTGGGTAGTAAAAAATTGTTTCCCTCAACAGACAGATAATAGATCCTATCATTGGACTAGAAATTTAGAAAGGTAAACACCCAATTTTATGATGTTTATTTTTAAAACATTATTTTAGAACACTTTAGAACATTATTTTTAGATCTACCCAAGATTTGTGACGACTGTCAAATAATCATTAATCTGGCTGAAAAATGAATGAACTCTGGGCAGGGCATAAAAAATGTTTGGGAGACACCTTTGTTCATGTCAAAATATTTGTCTCAATGGTATTACTGTGGCAACTAAAAACAGTTCAGAAAGCCAGAATTGATTTTTTTTTCAATAAGTTTTGAACTAGCAACGAAACTTAAGCAGTTCAAAATATCATTTTCAATGAGAACATAAATTTCAATACATTTTGACCCAGTTACTACCCAGACTCAGGCACCTTCGCAGAACTGACTGTGAGAAACAGAGGGTATTTAAACTTTGTATCAAGTGACCTTTTTTTTTTTTTCTTCTGAGCAAACGCATTTTACTTGGAATTTTAGTTTTGCTGTACAGTTCAAGGATTTGATAAATGTAACACCATAGATCATGTTAAATTTTGTCCTAACATATTTTTCAGCTCAACTTTTGCATTGCGTAAGAGCTTATTTTTGTGCACGACAACAGAAATTGCAGTCCATAAGCAGAAACATGGAAAAAAAATCTTTATTCTAAACTCACCATTTAAATTAACACAAAACAGACCTTAGTCAGATCTTAGAATTTGTCTGTGGCTTATAGGTCTTGTTCAAATGAGACCATGAAAACAGAGGAGAAATGAGGTATGAAATACATATTCTGCATATGGTACTATGGATTTAGTTGAAATTATATCTAACAGTATCTTAAAATTTAAGTACTAACTGCTACAGCAAAGTGGAAAGAGAAAGTCCTTTAGAGAAATGTTATATAAAAGAGAGGCAATGAAGGAGAGATAAAAGTCAGCAAAAAAGACAGCAAAAATGTAACTTTTAAAGGGAAAAAAGAAAGCAGCTTATTTTTGCTGAAGAAACATTATGTCATCATTTCTATGGCTAAACAAACAAGTTCATGTGCTGTCATTTGTTCACGGGTTCACTCACCTTGGAGTACCTGCTCAAGAGTGAATCATTTACTTTTCATATTGAGAGATGAGCAGAATACTAGCCATGGATTACATTGAATTAATTCAAATTTAAAGAATAGATTTCAAACTGCAAACAAACTCAGTTTAATATTATTAACAGGTATGTATCACATTTTAGAGTGTCCTCTGTAGAGAAAGGATAAGCAATTGTATCTTGCACACTGTATATGGGTATAAATGAAAATATCTTTAGCAAAGGGCAACTTCAGTAGCATAAGATTTCTGAATTTGAGTCTAACTGTCAGATGAGTACTTTAGATAATTCATCTCCTGGCATACAAGAGAACAAAAGCATATACAACAGAATGGGAATCCCACTACAGTTTTTAAAGAATAATAATTTCTGGAGCATTTTTTTTTTGCTCCAAATTATTTGTCAACATAACATTGCATTTTGCTGTCTCATGGAAAGCAGAAATGTTTTAAACCTTCTTTTTTGCCTTCTGTTTGGAATACTTCCACGTAGTCATACCTGTTACAAAGCAAAAGTATTTGAGAAAATACAACAGTTGTCCTTTCTCGGCATTAATTAAAAGTAGCTGTATTCAGACTCCTAGCCTCACCAGAAATGCTGGGTGTGATCATTGAACCAAATCTACCACAGTCTCTCCAGTAAAAGAACTTGTCACAGCAAGAGGCCCCTAATTTCTCTGGCATTGCAAGCACATTATAGACATGAGGTATGCTTTCCCTTGGAGTACCCAAACAGTTTCACAAAGAGTGCTCTGTTTGTCACATGGTGCAGCTTGTTTGCCTTGCAGAGCATGCCATTAATGTCCTGAATTGTTTATAAGACCAGGGACAGAGTTTAATTGCCTTCTGCCTGTAGCCAACTTTAAACAATCTAGAAAAGTTCTGTGTGTTTCAATGAGTTAAAAATGATTCCTTGTGTTAAATGTGCAGTTGTGACTTTTGCCAAAGGGCTCTGAAATGGAGGAACAAAGGAATTCAGTGAGTGGTGGAAATGAAATGCAGTCGACAGCAGGAACTTGGTGAGTAGAGAAGGCAAAGTAATGAGCCACTGATGTAATGAACAAAGATAGAGAAGGTAATGGTGGGAGAAGTGACCTCCAGCAAATCCATTTTCATGCACTGCAAAGGTGAATGCTAGGAGAACACACCTCTGGTATTGCTCTTGAGCACACCACAGTGCAAACAGCAAGGCTACAGAGATTTAAGACTGCTTTATTGCTTTGTTTGCCTGGGGAACAGGACTGAGCCCATGGTCATGTCACAGTCTGCTTCTGAAGGGGAGGGAGGCAGCCCAGGTAAACCTCATCTCTGCCTCAAGTACAGAGGAATTGCAGCAGGCAGCTTTGTTTGGTAAGGCTGAGCCTGATACCAGAGGTGCTGTAGGAGCAGCTGGAGTACACATCTCCAGGACCATCACTGCTTGAGACCACAAAATGAAAATTCCCCTTCACTTCAGATTTATATTTGTATTAAGGGAAACAATGCATTTAATATTTGGAAAAGAGAATGTCTGATGCTCATTTTCAGCTATAAGCTACTGTAGCATATATTAGAATGGAAATGTGCATGTACATATGTCACAAATATGTGTGTGTTTCTGTAACCAGACTTTTTAAGAAAATCTGACTGAAGGATATCTCAAAAGCCTCGAGTTACCTGAATCCCACATATTTGCATCTCTTTACTTCTGAAATAGCATTGTGCTAAACTGGGACCTCAGGCTATGTAAACATTATATTAAATTGAGCAAAAATGCTTAAGCAGTTATCAAGTGCCTCTTATGAAGTAGCTGGTTCTCCAAGGGATAGGTGCACTCTCACTATACAGACTCAAAACAAAAATGTACCTGATTTTTATCAACTGCAATCTTTGCTGATTGCCATCTTCTTTCACTGTGCATTTGGTGGATATTTATAAACTCTGAGCTCCTCCTTTTCTGTGACGTATTGCAGCTCAGTCTTATTGATAGAAATATTTTCCTTTATTTTCCTCCTTTCTCTTGTTTTTTCTTCTTCTTTTTCTCTTTTTTCCCCCTTCTTTTTCTTCTTTTTCTTTTTCTCTCTTTTTTTTTCCTTTCCCTTTCCCTTTCTCTTTCTCTTTCCCTTTTCATTTTATTTGTAATGAATGATTTGGGTCTGTAATTGTCAGAACTGCCTCTTATGCCTTTCATACTTGTTTTATCTGGGATTCTGCTTTGTGAAAAATTATGAAACATTATGTATTAAAATGGAAAATGACTTTTAGTCTTACTGGAAGCATTACCTATTATTTTGTGGAGAACAATTTGAACATTTCTTCTTTCTGGGATGTTGTCTGTGGAAATACTGTTCCAGGGTAGTATGATGCTATTTTATTATAGACACATTTTTCTGCTTACTCATCACACAATAATTACACATTTGTTTCCAGAACTCCTGTGTACATTCTGCCTTTTAGTAATACCGCTTCTTGATTCCATACTGTTAAGCAAGATATACCTGTACAGGAAATGCACAGGTTTTCATGACTTCTAACCTAGAAATATTCAAAGTAATGTAAAACCAATCAAAGCCTCTTTTATATTTTTATTTTAGAGATCCAAAAGACAATAAACTAGCTTTCATTTGTGTTTCTGCACATCTGTCCTGTGTTAGAAAGGTCACATCCACCCTGAACAAGTAAGAACATTTTTATGTAAATGGAGTCATAGGAAGTCTGAAAAAGTAAACCTAGAAAAAAAATGGGTGTGACTTCTCATTTAAACAAGTGCTTTGTAGTCTTGTATAACAAAATCTACATGAAACAAACTATTAAAAAATATCCAGGAAGATTAAGCCTATGACTTTCAGCTCTGACCAAATGTTATTACTATTCAGTCTCTTCTAGTAACAAACATTTCAACGAGTGACTGACATAAGGGTGCTTAGATCTGATTCATAATATAACATTGTAAAAACTAATGTATATAATAATCTTTTGTTTCCACGCATTCAATGAGTTTATATTCATTTATATGCTGTTGTAATTACTGTGAGTCAGGGCATATACTAAAAAAAAATTAATTGATCTTGCAGGAATAACTAGCAGATGAGTAGAAGGTACATGCAGTTTTAGATCTCATGTTTCTCAGATTGCTGTAAAGGCTATTATTGGTGACAGAATGTCACACAGAGGCTCTTGGATTCCTTTTTTTTTTTTTTCCATTGTTTGCTTCATTTTGAAATAATCTCAGAAACATTTTTAAAAATATAAAAATACAAAAAAGAATGGATGGAAGCACTCAGTTATCAAATGATAATAAAATAAGCATACAAGGTCAACTTTGATGCATCCTTTAAAGTAAGGAATCAGAAGAAGACCCACATGGATGATTAAGGAGCTGATGGAAAAGCTCAAATGGAAGAAAATTTATGGAATGTGGAAACGTGGGACTATAGGAATATTGTTAGGGATTGCAGGGTTGAAACAAGGAAGGCCCCCTTGGACTTAAGGGAGGACAGAAATGAGAAAAAGGGCTTCTTTAGGTATATCAATAGAAAAAAAAAAAAGTAGGGAAAAAGTGGCTTTGCTGCTGAATGAGGTGAGTATCTTGCTAACAAAGGACACTGTGATTCTGTGAAGTAATGGCAAAGAGATCTTTTGTTGTTACTGGTAGACAAT
Organism: Alectoris magna; assembly: GCA_030625065.1. Classification (NCBI taxonomy): domain Eukaryota; kingdom Metazoa; phylum Chordata; class Aves; order Galliformes; family Phasianidae; genus Alectoris; species Alectoris magna. The sequence continues at coordinate 44,075,532 of CM060564.1, forward strand.
AATAAAATTAGTTAACTTTCCAACCATTACTCTTGGGAAGACTTAGAGTACCTTAGGGCAGGGAATTGAAAATTATTGCTGACACACTTTTTTGTTGTTGTTGTTGTTTATTTGTTTCCTACACACCTGCATTTCGCAATTCAACCTCATTGTTATCCCTGATAGATATTATTCATGGGCCCACATTCTGTTAATTTTACCTTGTATTTTGTAGCCAATTTGTTTATTTTTGTCCAGAATCTAACATTTTATTTAAAAATAGCTGGTGAATATTTACCAGATATGTACATGCAATTTCATTAATGAAACATATATATGTATTTAAAAAGTATTCACTACTCTATGAATTGGATTCAATATTTCTGTTTGATTTCTTCTGTGTTAAAAAAATTAGACATCTAAATCACTTGCAAATCTAAGGATTCTAGATTCTAAGATTCTTATCAAAACAGAATTTACATTGTTTTCATATTCTTAATCATTTATTTATGGTTTATTGGTTGATTTAATTCAAAGTATGTAGCAGTTGCTGTATAAGATACTATTTTGTGAAACTGTAAAATTAAAATTAATTCTCGCCTTACTACTGATGTTAAAAACAAGTGAAAACAATTGTCTTATAAAGAAACTACTTCTATATCTGCACATAGTTCTGAAAATATGTAAAAGCTATCAGTTTTAACAGTTGCTTATTAAGTCATGAAATTGATTTAGTAATCTTGCAGAGATATGAATAAAGCAAAGGAAAGATTAAATATGAGATTTATAGTCAGACATTCAGAAAATTTAGAAAAAGAAGAGGAATCCTGCAAATCTTCACTGTTACAGGAGATCTGTCTTTAATGAAGCTAATCAAGTTAATTAAATAGTTATTTCTATTTGAAGAGTGATATCTTCACAAAATGTTTTTTTTTTTAATTTTAAAAAGTATTTTATTTTATTTGTTTCATTTTTTTTTACTCTGCTATATGTATGTAAGTTGATCCGAAAGTAATACCTTCATTTTATTTCCATGGAAATTGCAACAGATACAAGGTGCACGATAATGCTATTTGATGGAGTGAATTCTCAGCTACAAAATGCTGTTTTTCAATATAGTCACCACTATTAGCTGTGCATTTTTGCCAGCGATGATCAAGAACCTGCAAGCTGCACTCATAAAAACCTGCATCAGCAGCGGTGACCCACTGTCACTGTCGCCACTGCTGAAATGCACCATTTGCCACCTTGCTATGCTAACATCCACTGTATGTGCTAACATAAACATTCAACACACGTGTCTATGACTGTCAGTGGCTGCCATTTTTTCTTGCAAGGCGGAATTCAGTTCCACCCCTTTGCTTCATATGCACTTCCATGTGAGACACCAGACTGCCCTTCTGCTGCCACATGTTACACAGCAATAAATTGTAATGGGATATTGGTGGGAAGGTTCAGCTTCTACTACCATACCACCAACATCCACCTCTGATGTTCTGGGCCAAAGTAATAAAATAGGAGGCATTACTTTCAGAGAAGACCTTGTATAATATTCATCTGCCTTACATTGGATACATCAATAGCTGCAGACTGCTAAAAATACTTCTTGGACTCATAATGCAGCTGCGGCTTGCTCCTAGACTTCAATTCTTTAATGCTAATTTAAAACTGTCATTAAGTATCTCACTGCCAAATACATCAACATTCTAACTGCTACAGAAAACCATCTGGTGATCTTTATGTACACCCTGTATGAAATTAGCATATAGTTTTTTGCAAATATTTACTGTTTTGTTTTGTTTTATTTTGTTTTTTAATTCCTCAGTGGTGCATTGTCATTGGGCTAGTCCTGTCTAATGCTTGGGCTGGTGGTCAATGGTGCTATATCCTGAGGAGTGATGTGTTCATCAAGTTGCACTTAAAATTACCCTCTTTACCACCTACACCAGCTGGTTTTCGCTTGGGTATCATCACCATAACGTATTTAAGTTTTAGTGAAATTTACATGAATGTTTCTTTTCTCTTGCATTCCATCCCAATGGTCTTACTGCAGAAAAGCAGACAAACAGATCAGTTGAAATAGGCCATATTTATATTAACGGTACTTGGGAGCAGACATTGTGTTCCAAGCATTATATATTGGCAATACACTTATCAAATCGTTTGCATAAAAAAACTGTCATAGGCATGCTTCTGCTGTAGAGTGTTCTTTTTAGAGTAAGTATTTCAGATTACAAGAAGCACATAATGAACAGACCTACAGTTATAAAAGAACATAAGTTTTAGTGCATAACTTTTGGAATAACAAATCAATACTTTAACTGGCATTAATGTAGCGTATAGGCAGTATCATTAGGGACTTGGCTCAGCTGACTAGTGCAAACAAACCACTCACAGTCACAGGTACCTACATTTGACAGCTCTGTTTATTCTCTGATTGATTGTGGTTGAACACTGTTTCAGAGTTGTCTTTTTTTTTTTTTTCTCCATAACTATAACTTCTTCAATTTCAATTTTTCTTAAAAAAAATAAAAGGAAGGGTGGGGAGCTAAAATGTTTACCTTGGTGCAAAAGTTAGCACTTTAAAACAACCACTTAATAATATTTTGAGCTCTGACGGAGATAAGTTTATTTTGGAACATTTTCTTGCCTTCAGATTTCCATATTTTCTGGAATATACATTTCTCACTAGCTTTGACTCTAAAGTTCCTGGTTTTGTAACAGTCATCTCTGTAAGAGAAGCCATAAAATTAATGATGGCGGTATTTTGAACAGTGTAAAGGAAAAGGATAATTTTTTGTTCCAAATTCAAGAGTAGGAATACTGTCCTATGAATGATTTAAGAAATGTGTTTTCCCTACTGTGTTTGATATCATGTAATTTTGAACAAAAGCTTTGACATTTAATTCACACCTGTTGATTATTTCTTGTGATATTTGACATTTCTCAGAACATTTCCCACCTTTTTGATGAAATTCCTATGTTTATTATACTAATTGGCTTCATTCACTAGGCAAATGCAAGAAGAGAGCAGGGTATTAACAGAAACCCGAAAAAGGTAATAATCAGGCAACTGAAGTATACTCAGAACATTGGGATACATTCTTGTCTGAGGCAGAACAGCAAAAAAGATGCCATGATTTGCATGTTCAGTAATTCCTGAGCTCACGTTCACTTTCTCTCACACAGATACCAGATATAAGTTTGTCATGGAGTTATTTAGATCAATCTGTGTCCGTGACAGGGGAGGGGGCAGTAGGCCCGTGGGCCCCCTGGCCCCCCCGACAAATAAGAAGGAAAAAAAGGGAAAGGGGTAGGGAGATGGGAGCTGGGCTCAAGGAAACAAACAGAGCGATCTGAGGAGTAAAACTTATTTTACTATGATATCGGAATGCAAGATAACACACTATAATACAATCTAATTGAAAATTGAGGCTAATAAATCAAGTGAAATAAGAGAGAGAGGTTTCCGAAGACCGAGAAGCCTACTTTGAAATTAAAGGCGCTGCGGCTTGGAAGCACACCCACACCTGCTGCCAGGCAGTGAGAGAGAGAGAGCGAGCGTCGTTTCCGTGACGTATTTTCCCTCTCTGACCACGAGGTCCCCTGGGATGTGTAGTTCTTCTTCTCTGTGCTCCACATGATGTTATGATTTGGAATACCAATAGCAAAAATTACAAAACCACAACAAAGTTTTGGGCCAACAAATCTATGTAGAACTTCATCAGGTCTGTGTGTAGTGCGGAGCAGTAGACACTTTCTGAAAAGCCAAGAATAACAGGTATTATTTATGAAAGTGTTTCCTAGAATCTGGAATGAAGAGTTGCCTAAGTGGGAGTAGGATAGAGCTGGTTTTGATCTACTTACTTCAAAACATGTCAAAAGCGAAAATGGAACCATGACAGTAACTAATTTCTTCAAGAGTTATACCATGGAGGAGGAGGTAATATTATTTCTTTTCTAGAAAGACCTGAATATCTCCTGTTTTTATACAGAAGAATTTTAGATGGTAACTTTCAAATGAGAGAGAGGAGAAACAGAAAATTGAGAAATACTTTACATAAGGAAAGATAAAGCTTTTTTGGTTTGAGTGTGTACTGGTTAGATCAATTCAGAACTAGGTGCCAAGGGTCAGCAAACCATATCTGAATAGTGGTAGGCCTTGTAGTTGTGGTGGTCTTTAAAGAGTCAAGAGAAACAAGGATTGCAGGAAAAGATGGTAACTTTCATTAGAACAACAATCCACACAGTTGCAGTCACTGTGGGCTTTCTTTAGGAAAGACAATTTTGTTTATCTGGCTAGAAGATGACAGCTTTCTCTTGAGCATGCTTTTATAATATACCGGATCTTCTTAATGCATGCATGTAGCTAATAGAAATGCATGTTCAAGAGTATGTGACCACCTTCGTCTACTGGGTGCTGTTAAGTCTTTACCTAACATTACCTCCCCACAAGTTGTAAAGCTCTTGCAGTGAAAAATGTCTCAGAGTAAATTGACTATGAGTCATGTTCTGGAAGTCTCTAATGGCTCAAGCTATAATGGAGAGAACCAGCATGTGAAATGATATACAATGAAAAATAACATATTTCACTAGTGCAGCATAATTATGACACTTGATTAAGAATAGACTAACATTGTAAGAAGACTTCATATTATTCAGAATACTTTAAAGTGATTCAAATAATGTATGTAATCTAAAACACACTTAGAATTTGTACTTTTCTGTGCTGTTTTGAAGCTAGGAAAACAGGCAAGGGAAGCAGGAAACCGCCATGGCTCAACAAGGACCTGTTGGTCAAAATGAAGGAAAAGAAGGGCATGCACAGGCAGTGGAAACATGGATGTGTCATATGGGAGGAATACAGGGATGCTGTCCAGACATGCAGAGATGGAATTAGGAAAGCAAAGGTACAGATGGAACTGAACCTGCTGAGAGTTGTTAAAAACACCAAGAAGGGGTTGTATATGTACACTGATCATAAGGGACAGACCAAAGAATGCGTACCTCCTCTGCTAAACAAGAAAGGAGAACTGGCTACAACAGATATGGAAAAGGCTGAGGTATTCAGTGAGTTCTTTGCTTCAGTTTTAACTGGCAGTCAGGATTCTCACATTTTTTACTTCACTGAAATTCACATCCCTGAAACTCTTGCTGGGGCCTAGGGGAGAAAATTGCCCCCCAGTATAAGGGCAGAGGAAGTCCAAGACCACCTCATGAGTCTGAATGTGTACAAGTCTATGGAATCAAACAACACGCATCCTTGTGTCCTGAGAGAGCTGGCTGATGTTGTTGCTGGGGCACTTTCCATCATATTTGAAAAGTTGTGTCTGACAGGATAAGTCCCCAGGGCATGGAAAAAGGGATACATTGCTCTCATTTACAAGATAAGGAGGAAGGAGGTCCCAGGGAACTCAGGCTGGTAAGCCTCACCTCTGTGCCTGGGAAGATCATGGAACAGATTATCCTGGAAGACATATTTAAGGAACATGAGGGATGAGCAAGTGATTCAAGACAGTCAGTAAGACTTCACCAAGGGGAGATCATGCCAGACCAGTGTGGTGGCCTTCTATGGATTCAGTTGAGGGCACTTGTGGACAAATGGGAGGTCATCTACCTGGACTTCTGCAAATCACTTGACGTGGTCCTGCACCAAGCATAATCTCTAAATGGTAGAGATATGGATTTGAAGGGTGCAATATTTTGTGGATAAGGAATTGGTTGGAAAGTTGCAGCCAGAGGGTTGTGGTCAGTGCTCCTATAAGCAGGTGGAAGCCACTGATTAGTGTTGTCCACCAGGGGTTTGTCTTGGTAGCTGTACTCAGTAACTTCTTTATCAGTGACAAAGATGATGGGATCAAATGCACTTTCAGCAAGTTTGCTGATACCAAGTCGAGTGGTGCAGTTGATACAGCAGAAGGAAGGGATGCCATCCAGAAGGACCTTGATGAACTCAAGGGTGAGCACATGTGAACCTAATGAGGTGTAGCAAGGTGTAAAGTGTTGAACGTGGGCTGGGGTAATCCTGGGTATGTATACAGACTGGGAGAACATGTAGCCCTTCTGAGAAGGGGGATCCTAGTAGATGAAAAACTTAACATGAGCCAGCAGCGCGCACTTGTAGTGTGGAAGGTCAGTGGTAACATGGGCTGCATCAGAAGAGAAGTAGCCAGCATGGCGAGGGACGTGAGCACTCCTCTTTACTGTGCCCCCACAACACACCAGCTGTATTGCATCCAGGTCTGGTGCCCCCAACACAGGAAAGGTGTTAAGATTTTGGAGAGGTTGCAGAGAAGGGGCACAAAGACTGGCTGCAGAAACTGGGTTTGTTCAATCTGGAGCAGAGAAGGCTGCAGGGAGACCTCATTATGGCCTTCCATAATTTAAAGAGAAATTATAAACAGGAGGTAATCAACTTTTTACAGGAGTAGATTGTGATAGGACAAGGGAGGAAGGTTTTAAACTAAAAGAGGGGAGATTTAGATTAGACGCTGGAAGAAATTTTTCACTGAGAGTATGTTGAGGTGCTGGAACATGATGCCCAGAGAGGTTGTGGATGCCCTATCCCTGGAGGTGTTCAGCACCAGATTGGATGGGGCCCTGGGCAACCTGGTCTAGTGCTTGATCTAGTAGGCGTTAGGATCTGGTGATTCCTGAGGTCCCTTCCAGCCCAAGCCATTCTATGGTTCTGTGATTCTGATTCTATTAAAACTCTAGGTTTAAGCTGACAGCAAGTGTCTCTAGATTTTTTTCCCCTTGTGCTCAAGGATCTCTTCTATCTCCTTTTTAACTGAATTCTACACAGTCCTGTGTTGTGTCCCTTGGGGGTTAGCAATCCAGCTAATTTTGCACTCTTCCATAATGTCATTGATTGCTAGATCAATTATCACAGAGATTTCTCTAGATCTGTCTGTGTCTGTCACATGGGGACAGCAGGTCCACAGACCCACCTGCCTGAAAAAAATAAAGAAGGGGGGTTGGGGGGGGGTGGGAGTCAATGGTTTACAGGCCAGTTTGTCCCCAGTTCTGTGACTAATAGTTCAGGACACCTGTGGACCCATGCCCTGGGAAAGGAGAAAGGGAAAAAGGGGGAAAGGGTAGGGAGATGGGAGATGGGCCTAAAAACAGAACAGGGGTTCTCAATGATCTGAGGAAAGCTAATTTACAAAATATGATATTGGAACCACACCACAAATAAACAAAAAGTTTTGTTGTTTTCCTAGTTTCATCTGGACAGATTGTGCTTACTGTTAACATTTTAATACCCAGACAGCAGTTCACCCCAAGCCTTCTCACCATGGAACAGAGCTGTTCATCTCTGGGGAAAAAACAGTTTGGAGCTATCTCTCTATTCTTACAGGTACATGTTAGATGCACAATTTTAGACCCTGGAAGTTTATTGAGATGAATCCCATCCACTTACAAACAGATCTTTATCTGCTTAAATAAAGTATCTAGGTCCTTTAGATCAGTCAGACTCTTTCAGGATATAATAGTGGGGGACTTTGCGTGTGTGTTTTATTGTTTTGTTTTTAAAAATGTCTTCAAAATATTTCTTAACGTGACCATCCAGTGTCTCCCTTTAAAACAGGAAACTTGTTCCATTGTTTTCTTGACCACCTAAAAATATCAGTGACATAATTAATAATTGTGAACATAAATATTTTGCTGTTTGTATACATCACTTAATAATGAAAAAAATCTATGTGTTAATTTAGCTTGATAGCTTTTGTACTAATGCCAATGTAAAAGAAATCATAATTTATGGGAATTTTTGGAACTGTTCAGTTTGATGTCCAACAACAAAAATGTATCAAGGCACTTATTGCACTCTGTTTTCTGTTGTATCATTAAAGTACAAGTACTGCTCTGAAAATAATGCCTCCTATTTTGTTATGTTACGCCACAGCACCAGAAGCAGATGTTGGTGTTACGGCATCAGAAGTTGAGCTTTCTACTGATATTCTGATATTCTGTTACATTATTGTTGCTGTGAGACAAATGACAGTAGAGGGGTACTCTGACAGAATGGTGTCTGATGTGGAAGTATATACAAAGCAAAAGTATGGAACTGAATTCTCCCATGATGGAAAAACTGCACCCATTGACATTCATCGATGCTTACTGAAAGCTTATGGAGACCAACCAGTGGATGTGATGACTTCAGCAGTGGCAACAGTGATGTGAAAGAAAAATCATGCTCAGGATGGCCACGCACAGGTGTTAGACCATGAAACAAGGAGTGTCTGCATCACCTCATCCACATGAATCAGTGGATTACAATCAGGGAAATGTGTACAAAGCTGGTTATCAGCTTCAATATCTTGAAACAGTGGTGGCCATGTTGGAATGTTTAAAAGTTTGCATCATGTGGGTCCCACAAATGCTCACACAGAACAGAAACAGGACCTACTGAACCACTCTGAGGTCAGTTTTCTGAGTTTTCTGGATTGCATCATTAATGGTGATGAGATATGTTTTCACCACTACAAGCAAAAATGAAAAAAGCAGCGTAAGGAGTGATGACTGTAATTCTCCACTGAAGAACAAGTTCAAGATGCAGCCTTCAGCAGGTAAAGTGATGTGCACCGTCTTTTGGGATAGAAAAGGGGTGATTCTTCTATATTTCCTGGAACCCAGACAGATCATCAGCTCTCACCTCTACACTGCAATGTTGACCAAGCTGAAGGCTTGAACTTTCTGAGTTAGGCCAGGAAAGAAGAAAACCTTCATCTTACAACAGGATGCAAGGCCCCATATCAGTTTGAAGACCATGGAGCATATTGCCAATCTTGTCCGGACTATTCTACCACACCCACAGTACACTCTGGATTTGGCTCCTTCTGATTTCCATCTGCTTGAGCTGATGAATTAGGGACTGCATTGGCAACATTTTCCTATCAATGACACCATCATACCACCTGAGAAAAAGTGGGTCATCTCTATTGGTGGAGATTTTTATGGTCGTGACATGCAGGTTCTTGTTCATTGCTGGCAATATGCATACCTAATGGTGTAAAATAACAGTTTCATAGCTTAGAATTTGCTCTGTCAAATAGTAATGTATTGTTCCTGTAGGAGGCACTGCTTTTGGAGCAACCTACATATATTTTGACCTTGAAGACATTCAAGGTCAGGTTGGACCAGAGTCTGAGCAAGTTTACCTAGCTGTAGATGTCACTGCTCATTGCAGGGGAGTTTGACTACATCACTTTTAAGGGTCCCTTACAACTTTAAAAATTCTGTGACTCAGTGTGTCTGTGATTCTGCGATTCTATGATTCTATAATTGAACTTCAGCAGAAAAAAGTTCAGTTTAAATAGTTATCACTTGTCTGCAGATGTACTTTAAGATATACTCCAGAGAAAATCTCAAATCCCTCGAGAATGGGATAGAAAAGGATGCCATTTTTCATTTTAATCATTTAAAACCATATGATATAACACATTATAATATGTTACCTTCATTTCCATTTCAAACTTCTGCATGATTTCCTCTGAATGCTGACTTGTCTCTTTAGAGCATACATCATTATGGTCTTCTGGGCAGTTCCAGTAAGTATGTAGTTATATATGACAAATACATATCAGAGTAAATATCTTAAATTACAAATAATATTTCTTAAAATAGAGTAGTAATCATAGCCCTTCCTCTTTCCTTGTCTAAAGGACCAAAACCATCTTGTGTTGCAAAATCATAAAAAAGACCAAGCAAAATGTTGGAAAATTAATCCTTCTCAGTAGAGCCTAATGTACTAAATTCATGCAGTGGATATTTTCTAAGATTTTTCAGTAGTGGATAATATTCTCTGAATTCTGTAATTCCCATTGTGTTCAATGCATGACTGTCAAGCTAGAGGGTTTTCTGGATCTGTCTACCTTGAACACACACTGAAATAGATAGACACGTTGTATGCAATACATCCGATTTTAAAATGATAAAGACCACAAAGAAAAGATGAGCAAAGGGGAACAAATATGAAAACAAAGTCCCAGTCTTATAAATTCATATAGTAATTAATTAAAATGAATATAACTGGATGTGTTTTGTGAGATATTATATGGCATTACTGCAATATGAATATAAATGCTACTGCTGTACTGTTTTCTTATTAGCCTTCTCTGAATTGATGAAAGGATTTCTCACCTGTCAAGGCTACATGAAGACAATCCCTTTTAATCCAGTTGGGGATTTCCCCTGTCTGGATACAATCAAAAACTGTCTTCTCTGTTTCAACAAATTCTAATTCAGACTTTGCTCTCCCAAGATTTCTGAAAAGCTTCGTTGGCAGCTGTGTCCTGTCACTGTTCAAAATAAAATGAAGAGTTTGTAAGGAACTAATTATTAAAACTACAAGAACGGTGCAATTACCAAGAGTATGAGGAAGAAACATCTTGAAAAATGTAGAAAAAGAAGTTGTTGATATTATTACGTCTTGCCAAATAAGCTTATTTCAGCATATTTTATGACACACTGGTTAAAATTTGCATAAGACAGATATGCTGAATTGTTTTCCTGCTCTTTGCAAAAGGTGTTTTTAAGCTCCCTGATTTGTTTTTAATATAACAATAGAATACTTTGATTGTTTCTTTCAATTTCAAAACCATGCAAGAAAATTATAATAAAATTCTTTAAAATGTATTTTCTCTGCATGGAAACAGCTCATTACTTTTAAAATATTATTTCTATCTTTATTAACAGTCCTATACCTTTTGTCATCCATAGGTTCATTTCCATAAAATACCTCATAGGACAAAATGTCAGCCTGAGCGTTATTAAAGGCTCCTTTCCAATCGGCCCTTTCAACCTCGTTCTTCTTGACAAGCTGATTGATGTACTGTTGTGCCTCAGGGACATCACAGTATATGGTGTGAACCTACAATAGATCAAAAATAAGATTAAATTTTCTGCAAAACTTAAACATCTGTTTGCAATTCATGTTGTTCAGATAAGAACTGGAAGGAAAGAATAACACATTTTTTCCATGATGCCATTTTTGACTTTCAATAACTTATATTTCAAAATAGAGTATTCAGATTGGTCTAATCAGATTTCTGTAGGTCGACTTTCAGTGAGGGTCTAAAGTTCTTGAATTTCGTGTGTAATTCTGAAAATTTCAACTTAGCCTTTAAATCAATGTGTATAAAATAAATTTTCTGATTTTTAATGCTAACAATAATTAATGAAAATACACATTTTTTTCCCAATTGAACTTCTTTGTAAACTCAGAAAATCGTTTTTCACTTTTTTTTTTACAGAGTCTGAGTTCCTACCTTCTTGACAAGATTTTGCAAGAATACTAGGGCTGTAATTTGAGGTTTCAGTGCTTTGTTATATTTTCTTTCACTTTCTAGGAGCTCAGTAACTTCTCTTTCTTGTTTCCATAAAGACTCCTGTATCTTTTGCAGGATGGTGTGTGCTTGCCAAAGAGGTCCCATTTCCACTGCACTTTCAGACTTTTCTTCATTAGCTACCTGGGAGGCAACAAAGATATATCTTAAAATGCTAATTCAAGATCTATTCATCAAAATTAATTTTCCAATATATTAATGATCAAGTTAAAGCACAAATGGAAAAAATCTAGAAGAAGTAGATGTTGCTTACTTCCAGTGCTTGGTGTACAGTTTTTACAATTCATACTAGAGATCTGCAAAAGATTTTGAAGTAAAATGTATACTGACGTTATAATGAAGACAACAGCACACTATTTGGCTCCACAAGAATGAGTCTCCATTTTCATACAGAAGTATTTTAATCATTCTTCACCAGTTTCTCATTCTCAAATCACATATATGTTTGACCGTGTTTTTTGTTGTCAGCTGGACTTCTAGCTTCCTTCAGCCTTTCTAGAATTAGTCAGTCTGACATATTTTGAAACAACTGAAATAATTCTAAAACCAACCAATTTCATTTCCATTGTGTTACTCACTTGTTCTGCTTTTGATTCTATAATCGGCACATCTGCTTTTTCTACTTCGGTCTTTTCAGATTTTTGCTGAAGAATTTTGATCTGGAAATTCAGGAGGTCTGACACTCTTCCTACATGTAGGCTGATGTTATGAAATTCCTGCAAAGCTATATTGAAAACAGTAGAAGATGTAATCAAGAAAAAGTTGAGCATTTCTATGACAATGCACTAGCTGCAATATTGTCTAAGAGTACTAAATGGTCTCCATTAAGAAATCAAGAATTTGTGATACACAAATTATGACAATCAGGAATTCTGTTAGAGTATTCTATTCAAATGTTGACAGAAATCTACTCAGAAGGCTTGCTGACTGTAATAATCCAGTTATGCTAAAGAGTTTGGAGTTATGATAGACAATTCTGGCTCTAACATTCTTATTTAATTTGATCTGAAATACAATATTCCAATGGAAAAGCTTATACTGATTTTGTCTGGTATACACCGTAGCATAAGAAAAACAGGAGGGAAAACAGGAAGATCAAAAAATTTGATGTCCAGAATACTAAACTCACTCAGTGTGTGCTGGGTGTAAAGATGACTGATTTTTTTAGACATATTTTCAAGGATCCAGACCTGAAAGGCAAGAAAAGAGAGAAAGATATCAGTTTTCGTATTTCCCTTGTGAGTATACATGTAATAATTAATAATAATGGAATAATGTTGCCACTGATAGTCACATCCTAAAGAAATGAGCAGTAATTTGTTGTTGCTATAAAAGAAAACAGAAAAGAAGTAAAACAGAGACTTCTCAGAATTTTCCATTTTCACAAGAAAATGCACAAAAATGTCCAATACTTACATTTGCCCACATTACTAGAATTAAAGAAATAAAAATTACAGAGTAGGTCTCCCAAAAATTTGAAGAACAAAATCCTTTGCTTACACAACGCAAAGTCAGCACACAAGAATAATTTATTTGCTTCAGATCTTGATAGTTTCATAAATGCTGTTTTTTCTTCCTGTAAATCTTAGAACATTATAACTTCACCACTTGCTATTCTTTGTTAAAATATAATAAATTACATTTCAAGATATCGCAAAAAACTATATTCTTCACTGTTTGTCAATTGGGAATCAGCTAATAGTGAGATAAAACATAGGAGAAAAAAACTTAACTTTAAACACTGGTGCTATGCAAAATTTCATCAAAAGGTGGTGCTGCATTGTAAAAAAAATACTCCCTCCTATTTTTCACTCTGAAATGCTATTGGACTCTACTTCCTAAATTGAATCTGACTTTGAGACTTTTTCTTCCTTCAACAGAGAGTCAACATGATCCTGAATATATGTCCTATTGTAGTACAATGACAGTTGATTGATACAAAGATGATGATTTCAAAATTACAGAAATACTTGCATATATTATGTGTAATAATATATTCAGAAAATAACAGACAGTAATTAGATCATACTCACAGATTATATTAGAAACAAACAAACAGCAACAACAAAAAAACATGTTATTTTCTCCAGTGACAAGAAATTCAGAATCTATGGTTATTTTGAAATGCCTTCAACATCAGAAGATAAGTATATAATAGTTAAATCTGAAATATATCCTTACGTTTAATTGGAAAGCATTTCTGACAAGATATCACTAAGAAACTAGCAGGTCAAACTGGGCAAAATTGCATGACACACTGAAAATCATTTCAAGAGCAAAAAATTTGATTTCTTTTTGCAATCTTGAAACCTCAAATTCCTTTATCAAAATAGAAAGCATGGCTGCATGTTTTTCACTTTTCACAGGACTCTGTTTAGAATTTATTTAAGTGCATAAAATTATCTGCCATAACTTGAGCTGGCACTACACTGCACCCTCCCCATGTGCTGGAGCCTAGCTGGGCCACTCTGTGGGGCAGAGCTGCCACGATGATGGCAAGAGGTATTGAGAGGCTGTAGCGTGAGCTGTATCAGGCTGCACATGGCCCATGAACTGCAGGTTGGATGTGCATGAAATAGCACATCTCACCTATTTCCCCAAACCCACCTTTAAAAGAAGTATTACAATGGAAAAAAATAAGGGGAGAGTGCTGTGCTCTTGCAATATGTATTTATTTTATCCAAGGCTTTTTTTTTTTTTTTTTTTTTTTAAAGTTCTTCTGTCATAAACAGAAACATCTGGCAATGGTTCAATAAGAACAAAGTTTGAGTATTACTAAACTGTCTGACAATGTGGCTGCAATACAGTTTGGCCATGATAGGAAGGGTGGAAATGATTTTTTTTTAACCCACTACTATAGCTACTTGCTCTTACAGCTTACTGCTTTCTACAGGCTTTTTCAGCACCTGCAGCCACCTCAGATCATTAACAAACTGATACTGCATTATTTGAAAGAAATATTGCAGAGCCTGCAGAATTTCAATCATGCCCCTTTTTCATGGCAAACACCATGCAAGTTATTTTTGCTGCTTAGGTCAACCAGCTGCATTACAGTGTTGTAATAGATGAATTAGCTGATTTAGATGTATGTGTCTAAAGACATGTTGTTTTCAGGACCCTTAGACTGTTGGGAGCAGCATGAACTGGAAATGGAAATGAGAGCACAGTTTAACTTCACTGTTTGAAAAAAAAAAAACTAGCTGTTTTCACCTTCTTTTCTTCCCATTTCTCTGTTTGTTGTTTCATTTGGTGAAGAAGATCTTCCTTCTCTTGCCTCAGTTGATTGTTACGTTGCCTCAGGCTCTGAAGGAAATAGGATAAGGCAAAGTAATTAAAATTTCTATACTCAGCCTTCAAAAAGTTCTTCAGTATTTATTTATTTGATTGTTTGTTGTTTTCTTCCATATAAGTTGAGAAATTTTAACATTTGAACTAGAGAGCTAAGTCCTGGGTATCTTGCACAAAAATAAAAATAGGACTTGACCAATTTAGAAAGCAAATGTGGTCAGATTCTAAATACACTACTTAAATTCTGGGACATGCAGAAATTTTTCCTTAGCTGTAGAATATAAAGAAGAACAGGATAAACCTTAATTTCTGATCATCACTGAAAAAGCGTTAGATATCCTTAATATTCAGAGAATATCTTTACATGATTCTTTCATAAAAACATAATTGTTCTCAAGTGTCTAAGCAAAATAGTATGGTAGAACTTAACACCAAGTTTTCATTATGGAACTGAAGATATGAAAACTGTTCTGAAAACAAATTGTGTAAGGTTTTATTCATCTCCAGATGGAGACGCCTATGGTTTTGTAGTAATTCCACAAACTGTATCTTCAGTTTGCTTTCACTAAAAAGAAAACATGACTTCTACAATCTCTTTCTGCAAACCCTATAGGCTCCTGTTGCTCTTTTCCTTCTGTTAAAATCACACTTCTTGTTTACCTTAGCTAAATTTTGCCAGTATTGGTTGTTCTTGTTCATCAGCTCTCGGTAAGCTTCTAATTGAGATTTCAGATTCCTCATTTTGTCACCATGCAGTTTTACAGTAGTTATAGTCTGCTCCTACATTAGAAAGGATTATTGAGAAAATGAACACAGAGTGAAAACAGGAAAGCAAAACATGAATAAGAGAACATTTTATACAACAGCATATTTTAGTTTTCCTTCTCCATTTTTTTTTTTTTTTTTAATCTTCAAATTTTTTGTGTTGCTTACAGGAGGTTTGTGTCTTCACAGGATGTAGACTCAAGGCAAAAAATTCTGCTCAGGTAATTAATTTTTCTCCTTTATTTTGTAGATGTCGTAAGTCTTTCTGAGAGCAGAACCTAATGAATTCTCTCTAGGCATGGCTAAGCAATTTTAAACAAATTTAATTTTACTAAGAAAATAAAAGCTGAGAAGTTAAAGACAAGCAGTATGGAAAACAGCTCAGCAAAAGAGTCTTTCTAAATAAGTCAATAGAACTGTGTAAGAAATATAATCAAATCAGCAGTCTTAAGAAGTACGGATGTTTCCAGTGCTTCTATGAACTATTTTGTTCACAAAGATTTTAACTAAAAACACATTATAGCTCCTGTGTTTCTGTCTGTGCTCAGTAGAGTAAAAAATTCTGAATCTTTCCTCTGTGTATACTCTTTGGACAAAATGAATTTTATTTTTATGGAAAACATACATGTAACCAGCAACCAAATGGTTGTCTTGATCTTCATTGGCAAAGAGAAATAATTTGATGAATTAAAGAAGCAGTGGCTGAAGAAAAATTTTTCAATACAATGTAGACGAAGATGTACATAATTCAGATTTGGGGAGAATTACTGACTAATGAAATGCACAAATGCTTCTACTAGGGAAAGCATGGTACTGTGTGTGGTGTTATGGTCACAAGAGTGGTACCTAAGGATTCTCACTGTGGCCTTGTGGACATTTACAGGATTCTGTGATTTTCTAAACCACATTTACATAGCACTAAAAGACAAAACCGAAATGTCCATAGAGACCAGTGTCTGGGTCTGAATGCTGAAAGAACCAGTTATATGAACATTACTTTGTGTGTCAACCAAGACTCAAAGCAACGGAAACAATCTTATTCATATTTTGGAAGCCACTGAATTATTCTAGTTGTACAATGCTTTACCATGAAATGTGTTTTTGGGTTGTTTTTTCTTTAACTTTATCCTCACTGAGCTCATTAACTTCATGAACTTCACAAAAATTGTCACATACTGAGCTAGGAAGAGAATGGATTTAATCCTTAAAGATGGAAAAGGAGACAAGTGCAAAGTAAAGGAGAACTTGCCCACAGAGGAGAAGGCTGAAATACCTTTTGCATTGGCAATGACAGCCTTTTAGGAAATGATCATTCTTGACAGATACAACTGACACAATTGTGTCAGTCATCAGAAGAAAGTGACATTTAACAGGAAAATTTATTAACCAAAAAGTCCAGAAAATCTCTGCAAATACACCAGTGTAAATATTCAGAATGGAGAATAATATAATACTAATATATTATACTATATTATATTATACTAATAATACTAATATATTCAAAAAGGTTGAAGAAATAGCCATTTTTGGAGATAGGATGCAATGTGCAACTAAATGCAGAAGCAAAGGAGAATGCGATAAATTTATTCCCTAGTTTTGCCCTCTATGTTAAAGACCAGATCGACTGTGAGGAGCTCCCTCAGAGAAATAGTGAGGAGCAGGTGAAGAGCCTGTGGGTTGGAATTCGGAATAGGACTAATAAAGGGCACCTGGTAGTAGGGGCCTACTACAGGCCACCTGACCAAGGGGAGCCTGCTGACAGGGCCTTCTTCCTTCAGTTGCAGGAGGCATTGCACTCACAGGCACTTGTCCTGATGGGGGTTGTCAACCACCTGGATACCTTTCTGGGAAAACCACACAGTGAGCTGCAAGAGATCCAGGAGACTTCTGGAGTGTGTGGATGATAACTTCCTGGTTCAAGTGTTGGATAGACTGGCCACGGGAGAAGCACTGCTGGATCTGGTGCTCATCAATGCAGAGGAGATCATCAGAGATGTTGTAGGGCAAATCAGGGCAATGATAGAGCCTTTATTTGAGAAATAGGCGCTATAGGAAAAGATATCAAAAGCATTCAACTCACCCCTCCCCGTAACAGCTTGGAGAAAAGGATAAGCTGAGGAATGTGACCCTCCCCTGTTCGTACAGTCCTGCTGCAGGAGGAAAAGGCGGGTGGAAGGGGGGGGTAACCCACGCAGACTCAGATTGCACGGAAGTAGGGAGGCTCCAGACCCTCCGCTGCTTCAGGCACTCACGTACCCTCCCAGCTCACACATTGGTTCAGGCTGTGACCCTGGAATCCCACTACACATGTTAAGACTGGAGGCAGCCTAGATTGCAGAGACCACACCCTCGCTGAGTTTGTTATCTCAAGTAACGTAGGCCTGGCAAAGAGTGGGTTCAGGACCCTGAACTTTGAGAGAATGAACTTCAGGATGTTTAAGGAATAGCTGGATGAGATCTCCTGGGAAGCTGTCCTTAGAGACAAAGAAGTGGAAGAAAGCTGGCTAGTCTCCAAGTATGCCCTTCTAGGAGCTCACCATTCCTCAAAATAAGGAAGTGGGAAGGGGAGGCAGAAAACCTGCTGGTCAGACTAAGGGAAAAGAACAGAATGTACAAGCTGTGGAAATAAGGGTGTGTAACCTGGGGAGAACACAGGGATGCTGTCCAGACTTGCTGAGAGGTGATTAGGACAGCCAAGGGACAGATGAACTGAACTTGGTGAGGGATGTTAAAAACACCAAGAAAGGATTCTATAGGTAAAACGGCCAGAAGAGGCAGGCCAAAAAGAGTGCACCTCCTTTGGTAAATGACAAAGGAGAACTGTCTATGACAGATATGAAGAAGGCTGAGGTACTAAATGAGTTTTTGCTTTGGACTTCATTGTCAGCCAGGATTCTTGTATTTCTCACATCCCTGAAGCTCGCATCCCCGGGCCTCTAGGTGGGAACTAGGGGAAGAAATCCTCCCTCTCCACCTGCCGTAAGGGCAGAGTAAGTCCGAGACTGCCTTATGAGAATGAATGTATACAAGTCTATGGGGCCAGATGACGTGCATCCCAGAGACCTAAAGGAGCTGGTTGATGTGGTTGCTGAGCCACTATCCACCATATATACATATATGCCATATACTGTGGCTGTTGGGTGAAGTCCCCAGGGACTGGAAAAATGGAAATGTCCCTCCCATTTACAAGAAAGAGAGGAAGGAGGACCCAGGGAACTACAGGCCGGTGAGCCTTGCCTCGTTGCGTGGGAAGGTCATGGAACAGGTTCTTCTAGAAGGCATGTTAAGGCACATGAGGTAGTGATCTGAGACAGCCAGCATGGCTTTACCAAGGGAAGGTCATGCCTGACCAAATTGTTGGCCTTCTGTGATGGAGTGATGACACCGGTGGACAAAGGGAAGATAATTATTGTCATCTACCTGGATTTGTGCAAAGCCTCTGATGTGGTCCCTCAATATATCCTTATCTCTAAATTGGAGAGATACGGATTTGAGGGGTGGACTATTTGGTGGATAAGGAATTGTCTGGAAGGCCGTAGCCAGAAGGTTATATTGAATGGTTCTATGCACAGGGGAGGGCCGGTTACAAGTGGTTTCCCCCGGGTGTCTGTCTTGGGACAAGTGCTTTTCAACATTTTCATCAGTGGCATTGATGACAGGCTCAACTGTACCCTCAGCAAGTTTGCTGATGACACCAAGCTGAGTGGTATGGTTGACACATTAGAAGGAAGTGAATACATCCAGAGGGACATGAACAAACTCAAAAGGTGGGCCCATGTGAACCTAGTGAGGTTTAACATAGCAAAGTGCAAAGTTTTTCACTTATATTGGAGTAACCCCAGATATGTTTATAGACTGGGAGAAGAACTCTTTGGGAGTGTCCCTGTGGAGATGGACCTGGGGGTACTGGTGGACGAAAAACTAAACATGAGGCAGAAGTGTGCTCTTGTAGCTCAGAAGGCCAATGGTATCCCGGTCTGCATCTGAAGAAGGGTGGCCAGCAGGGACAGGGAGGTTGTTGTCCCCTCTCTACTCTGCCCTCGTGAGGCCCCACCTGGAGTACTGCATCCAGGTCTGGGGCCCCCAGTACAAGAGAAATGTGGAGCTGTTGGAGAAGGTTCAGATGAGGGCCTTGAGGATGATCAGTGGACTGGAGCGCCTCCCCTATGAAGACAGGCTGAGGGAGCTGAGCTTTTTCAGCCTGGAGAAGAGAAGGTTGCGAGGAGACCTCATTGCTGCCTTCCAGTATTTAAAAGGGGATTATAAACAGGAAGGGAATTAACTTTTCACTCAGGTAGATAGTCACAGGACAAGGAGAATGGTTTTAAGCTCAAGGAGGGAAGATGGGAGATGTCAGGAGGGACGTCAGAGGGAAATTCTTCAGAGAGTGAGGTGCTGGAACAGGCTGCCCAGAGATGCTGTGGATGTCCCATCTGGTGTTCAAGACCAGATTGGATGGAGCCCTGGGCAGCCTGGTCTAGTACCAGATCTGGAAGTTGGTGGCCCTGCCTGTGGCAGGGGGCTTGGAACGTAACAGTCCTTGGGGTCCCTTCCAACCCAAGCCATTCTATGATTCTGTGATTCCATCTGTTTTACTTTGACTAATAGTATGACACAAGGATATTCATGATCCTGAATAATTTACCTGTTTTTCTTTTTTTATATTTTCCAGTTCTTTGATTATCTTCATGTGTTTGCTTTTCATTTCCTGCATGTCTTTTACAACCTGCAGAGGATGGAAGAAATGAAGAACTCAGAGCACCAGAAAATGAACTCCAATTATAATGAATCATCAGATAATTTCGATGTACATTTCTCAAAATGACATAAACTATACAGAGACAAGTCTGAACTTGTAAATGGCCTGGTCTCTAGACAAAAACACCGAGTCTTCAACAATTAAATTCAACTCAACAACATAGGTCTGTTTATTCACTTGAAGTGGATTTTTTCTTCTGGTCCATTTCTGTTTCTCTAGAATAGTGATCCAGATTGAATACAGAAGATGGTAATTACAATTATTCTAAGTTCTTGAAAAATAAAAACAGTATTGTGAAACTTATTTCTGGGGGAAAAAAAAACCCCTAATAATAATAATAAAAAGAAGAGTGGGCAGTGGAATTATGTTTTTCCATTTAAGAGTTAGATAACACAGATTGGTAACATACAGCACTCAGTTACATTCGGTATGACACTAAGGTAATTTTTAAAAAGTTCAAAATTGATATAACTTTAAGAATCACTGTAGTCATTTCTCATTGACTGGTATGTACATAAGGGACTGGCAAAGTGATGTTTTTCTCTCATTTGAAAAATGAGTCATTTAAGCTTAAAATTGCCTCAAGATCCTTGGTGACTCAGTTTTATTCATTCTATTTCATAATAGTCACAAAAGGAAAATTCCACTATTTCCCATCCCGGTTTCTCCTTTTTGCATCCTTGTCTTGCTGGTGCAGTGTAAAATTACGTAACACTGATATGTGTTGCATGTCAGAGTGAGTCTGACAGATATTACCAGATGAATTGTAACAATAATGAACATGAGTGTGTTAAGTATAAAAATCTAGAGCTACTCATAGTTATCCTTGGTTGCACATTAATGGCAGGCAGATTCTTCTGACAGCAGCTGATGGAATAAAACCGAAAAGCACTGGTATACCAAAGGACACTGCAAGAGGAAAAAATATAAAGAACTAGAGATCTGTGTGTGGTTGTAGGACCATGATTTCATTGTGATCATAGAGACATGATGGGAAAGCTTGTATGTCTACAATGCTGCCATGGATGGCTCTGCACTTTTTAGGAAATACAGACCAAAGGGGCAAGTTGGTGGAGTTGCTCTTTATTTGAGAGAACCGGAATGTATCTCTCTGCCTAGGGATCAGTGAAAAAGTGAAATCTTACAGGTGAGAGTTAAGGGACAGTCTAATATGGGTGACACCATTGTGGGTGTTTACTACAGGCTGAATGATCAGGAGAAGGAAGTTGGTGAGGCCTTATAGCCTCATGATTCCGGGCATTGGTTCTCATGGGGGACTTAAGTCACCCTGATATTTATGGAAAAGAAACACAGCCAAGCACACAGTCCAGGAGGTTGCTACAGAGCACTGATAATAACATCTGTAAGCAGGTGGTGGAGGAGCCAAGATGGAGAGTCTGACTGGACTTTTTTTTTTCACTAACAAAGAAGGACTGGTTGGGAATGTGAAGACTGGTGGCAGCCTTGGCTGCAGCAGCCATGAAATAGCAGAGTTCAGGATCTTGTGTGGAAAAAATAGGTAGGTAAGTAGGATTGCAACTCTGGCTTTCAGGAAAGCCAACTTTGAACTCTCTGAGGTTACAAAACTGAAGGATCAGGGAGCCCAAGACAGTTGTTTAACATTGAAGTGCCACTTCCTCAAAGCTCAGTCTGTACCTGGCTGGGTAGCCTATAGACTCCTACAACAACATCTGCTTTATTTGACCCTTCATCCTTACCTGGAGGCTCCTAGTTGCGTCATTGCCAGCTGTGAGTTTGCACAGCCTGTTGCTTTCCACACATACACCACACTTCCTGCCTCACCTGCCCTGCCTGTCCCTGCTAAAAGAGCTCAGAACTGTCCATTGCAACATACCACTTAGAGGGCTTTTCCCAATAGGGTTTGCTTGTGCCATTGGTGTCATAGCTCTAGGACTGAGCCTAAACTCCTAGCTCCTCTTGCTCGTTCCTCATTCTGTGTGCATTGGTGTAGAAACACTGCAAACATTCTACATTGTACCCAGTACCTGGTGAAGCATACTGAAATATCTCACTAGAGTACAGGCCCTCAAATGTTGGCAAGTTGTACCATAGCTTAGGTTTTATCCTTTTGCCTCCTTTGAATCTAGTTTAAAGCTTTATTGATCAGCCCCAGCAATTCCTACTCTGAAATCCTTTCCTCCCTCTGAGAAATGTTCATCTCCACAGCCTCCAGCAGGCCTGGTGTTGTATAGACCGTCACATGGTGAAGAAACCCATAACTTTAGCAGTAACACCAGCTTCAGAGCCATCAGCAGGGTCTGCCTGTTCCTTTCAGTATTTTTCTCTGCTACTGGAAAAATAGAGGAAAATATTACTCGTGTTCCTCATACTTAGCCACTTGCTCCAAGACTCTTAAGTCTCTAACAAACTTTAACTGTTTGTTTGTTAACTTCAGACATTTACCTGGTAGAGGCAAACTAAGCAATTCAGTATCTAATTTTAGCTACGATAGCATTTCCTTTTTAACATTCGTAATTCTGTGTTCAAAATTTAAGTGCAGACTTCTTAATATTGAGAAAAGATCTACTGAGCAATAAAATAGTTTGAATTATATTTCTATAATGAAAATGTTTATGAAAGGAACAATGCATCTAGTACATCCTATGCATAGATGAACTTACTTTAATTGGTAATTTTTTGTATTGTAACTCATTATTCATTTTTAATTTTTACTTTTATTTTACCTTTAGAATATACAATGTAGCTAGTTTGTATGGGATATATGGCAACTCTTCTTTGGTTTTACACTCCTCCAGCTCAGTAACTTTGTGGTGAAGATCAGAACAAACTCCAGATGTGTTTGGATAATCTGTTTTATAACAAAAAAAAGTACGTTATCAACTGGAAGTAAGTAACTGTAAGTAATTTCTATCAGCGAGAACCGAAATGCACAACTGGAACAGCAAGTATAGTTGTAAAATATATCTATTTTGCCTGATAACAAAGGAAATGGGCCTTTGGGAGGAGAGTTTTAACAACTCTGACTTGTCAGCTTTGACCAGTGGACACTATTTCTCTTAGTTATTTTGTTTGACAGTTAATTGTCCACAATGATTCTCAATGAGTTACTGATATACACTAAAGCTACAAACAAAAATTTAGATAAAAACTAATGTAGGAAAGTGCTACCTCCTAATAAAACTAGCTTTTATCACAGCTAAGAGTAGGACACTTCAATGCCTTCTTCACAACTACTTTTTACAAGTTGTTTTGATTCTGTTTATGCCAGGGTATAAAAACTACCCTCTTTTATTGCGCTTAAAAAAAAAAAAAAATTGTTTTTTTATAATTAGAAACATATAATTATGTCTTTTCAGATCAGACCCTCTAATTGACTTAGCACAGCAGTTAACTTCCTACTAGAAAATTATTTTGAGTATCTTACTTAAGTCAAAAAATGAGCTAAAAATGTGTAAGGACAAAAGAATGTGGGCAGAATACTTAAAACAGTGACTTATAAAAAAAATCAATCTACTTTGTTGACTTCAGAAATCTGAGCTCACATAACAGAAACAAAAATAACAAAAGAAGCAGTAACCTCAACATTTATATAATGTAGTAAATGTTGTAAGTGTTCCAGGGAAAAAATAAATAATAATTTAAAAAAAAATTATCATAGAAATATACCTTTTTCTAGAGCTCTGTTTTCACCCAATTCAGTCAGTGAATTCAGCTGTGACCACTTGTTTATACTCATTCCAAGATTGTGCAGCCAAAAATTTCCCTCCACATCTGTAAAACAATCAAACAAATAAATAAATTACACAGAAAAATCAAGCGAAAATCTTTGCAATTCTCGGATTCTCTTGAGTAAATCATTAAATTAAAATATGGTATGTGTTAATTCTGTTGGGACTAACAATATTAAATGAGTATTGAATGAGTAAATGTGATAATGAAGAGTGGGAGATAAGGGAATCACTGAGAGAACCACAAGCAGAAAAAGGATGCAATATTTGACTGATTTTTCAATGGGTTTATAAGAGCCTGAAAGTAGAGGTATGCTGAATCTTAAGACTGCCCTTCAGACTTGCTTCTCATCTTTTGTCAAAATTTGAAATGTTGGATTTTGTCCAATATCGTTGAAATTAAATGTATTGTGGTGGGGCAGATCACATTATTGGAGAAGAAATATATGGCCCACATTTGTTGGTGAGTGCTGAGGTAAAACCAAACCAAACCATGAGCATTTTCTCAAGTATTCTGGAGTAAAATTCAGAACAGTGTTTGGAAGAAGTCTTCTGCCTCTTTAAATGGATTGAAACATTTATCAGAAATGAAGGATTTTTGGTCATTGGGGAGATCTAGATTTAGGGCTACCTTTTTGAGTTCCTGAAGTAATATTCATATACCTCAAGTGCAGTGATTTTTTAAAAAATTCAAATATGAACCTCTTTGCTTTACTTTTTAACTGGGAGTATTGTAACAGAATATACTACCTTGAAATATAGTTTATCCAGGTTCTGGGTGAAATTGTCAGGTTTTTATTTCAATACAATCATAAAACTCTTGTTTTCTAAAACCCAGTTTTGATGATATGTAAAATATGTAACAAAATAAACATGTGTTGGAAGGAGTGCCCTTTATCTGAAGTTTTTTTTCTTGAACTCATGATTCACTTCACTACATATTGTATACACCATTATGTATATATAAAGTTATATCTTCTAAAATATGTAATTAAAGAATGCATGCTAAAATATAGCGTAATTACTTCTGGAAGAACTTTATCATTTCATTGCAATCACTGATGCTCCCGTGCTTATTTATTTATTTATTTATTTATTTTTATTTGACTTTCTGTACGACACATTAGAGAATATGTGAAACCATAGCTGATCTTGAAAAAGCTCTCCACTTTTCATAATCCTTCTTCTGGCAAAAATAAATAAATAAATAAATAAATAAATAAATAAATAAGCACAGGAACATTAGTGATTGCAAGCCAAGACTGAAGGTTCTATCTTCCTGCCTGAAAAAGATTAATCTTGTGACTCTTACTGGAAATCAGACGTGGTGCATTTTTTTGTACTGGAAAAAATGCAAACGGTAGTTTGGCATAGCATCTGCTGAAATGACTGCAAAGTTATGCTGTGGTCTACAGTAGTCCGTGGTGCAGAAACATATCTCAAACTCCCACAAGTTAACTCACAGATGATAGATGTCAGCCTATATCTGGCTTCTCTTTAGCTGAGCATCTGTTAGACATTTAACTACTTAACGTATGCTATCACAACTTTGTTGTGCAGGATTCTCTGATATGACATTGATCTTTCTGTCAATTCTTTCTCCTTATATTCAATGCCATCTTTAAGATGAATATAAAACCAACATAACAACAGGAAGATTAATTCCTTTTAAGAGCACAAGTGTCCTCAAATCAGAAATCTTTCATTTCTTACTGTATAACTAGAATCAAAGCATAACATTTACCTTTTTCAGAATAAAACTTCAGTTGTTCTTTTTGCTGGCTATTCTTTGGCAAAAACACTTTCTTGTTTAACACGTCAGGTGGGTAATATAATGAGCTATTTGCAAACATTTGATCTTATCTGGCATAGTCTATATGACACAAACTAGCTAGAAACATTATTTCTCAATAACTGAAACTGTATTTTTTGGTAGTTTTTAGAATCTGTCAAGTTACACACCTTGTAGAATTTACAGATAAACAAGAGATAATAAAGGCCTGTTCTCCTATTGGCTTTGTTTTTAATGGGCATTAGACCAAGAGGCATCTATTCTACATGAGGACCTAGAGGACAAGTTCTGGTACCTGTATACTGAATCATCACAGGAACTCTCGCACTGATGATGCAGTATGGACTATAATGCTTATTAAATTTTACTACTTCTGCATTGAGACTACAATGGGTCACTCTTTAGTGGAAAACAGTACATTCTCAGTCTGAACATCTAGGGAACAAAGAAAGTGCTGCTCACTCTGCTCAGGTGTCTCTTCAGTCATAACACTTTTAATTCCACATGAAGGATTTTCTTGAATATCTTCTGAAAAATTAATTATGCTGCCTGGTAGAGGAGCTGACGAGTGAATTATGGCTTCTGGTTTAGGTTCAGGATCACTTCTTACTAAATCTTCAGGAATAGAAGAACTTGGAGGAGTAACACTTTCTATCCATGCTTCTGGAAAAAAAAAACCAACAAAAACAAAAAACAAAAAAAAAAAAACCCCACAAAAGAACAAAAACAACAGCAACAAAAAAACACGCACAAAAAAAAAAAAAAAAAAAAAAAAAAAGAAGAGAAGTAATTGTTGGTAATGAAGCACTAAGAGGAGGTATTCAGGATTGTTTGGTTTTGATTTTTATGTTTTTGGTTGTTGTGTTTGTTGTTCTGATAGTTTCTTTTCTTCTGTGCCAATCTCACATATTCTTTTGAAAAATACATATGTTTGCTAGCTCTTTGTGGTGTACAGAACAGCTAGAAAAGCTTCTATGCGAGGAAGGAAGGAAGTACCTGATTCTGAATCTTAAGTACAAAATGTAGGCTTTTCAGAAAACGATCGGAACACATACTGAGAAATGAAAACATAAGTCCATGAAAGTTCAGCAACTGAAGTCATGTCATTGCAAAGTATCCTGATATATAGGTATAGACTGCACTATTGATATTTGCTCACTGCTTGTCGACATTACACCAAAAAGCTTAAAACCCCTAAAATCTTCTCTTAGGGACACTGAGAAGGCCTGAAAGTCTCTCTTCCAGAGATAATGGATGCCAAGAAGAATTATGATGTTGGCAAAGTAAATGCTGAAAGTTACATGGACTGGATGAAGTTGTATATATCTAGCAAAGCAGACGCAACATTTTCATACTGCAGATTGAGAAGTGCATCTTGAGCAGGGTTTGTGTTTTCTGTGGATAAAATGTCCTTATCCGATGTTCTCTTCTAAAAAGGATAACACTCATACCAAAGCTCAACACACTGTTCTTTCATAAAGAGCTCTTCAAGGTACTGCTAAATGCCTTCCTGGTAAACCAACTAGAAAGAAACTCAGTGACCTTCTTTCTTGACCGGGTGCTTTTCTGAGTAGAAGCTATCTATTGTGTGTGACTACAGAACACTGAAATACAACATAAGAGAGCAGCTGTTTAAAATGCCATTCACTACTTCATCTTTTGAAGATCATCTGAGATTACCATTTTACCTTCTTGCATTGGTGTGTGCTGTAATGACTGCAGCTCTGCCATACAGACTGTAGTTTAAAATCAGATGCACTCCTGGCCCAAATGGTAAGCTCCACTAATGAGTAGACTATTGTTTTAATGCTTTAGCAAAGCAGAAAGATAGTTTTTGCTTTCTTTAATGAGGTAAAAGTAATTTTTAAAAACAAAATTGTTTGTTTGTTTGTTTGTTTGTTTGTTTGTTTTTAAATAGGAGCACAGTTTATCACTGTTAAACAAATTTCCTAGGGAGAACACTTTTATCTCTCAGGTCTCCATTACAAGATTTCATCACCTTCCTCAGACAAACTACATTCAGCAATAAATCTCTTGTCCCACTGCTGCTTTCTCTCCTTAATTATTTTTGCTTTTCTAGAGAATCATATAGGAAGATTTTCCTCAATAATGAAAAAGAAGCAGACTTTTTGTAATCTATTAGAGATTAATGATAATAACAGTATAACAAATATGGGACTTATTCTCTAATCTCTTCTCTCACAACCACGAAAGTCAGCCACATTTTTCATGATTTCAGTAACATGAACCAAGGAAACAGCAGATTAATATGTTCCTATGGCTTCTGTTGCAGGTCAAATCCAGTAGGCAGCTGAGCTTCATGTAACCATGCTACACAGCGTCATGGGCTGAGAATCAGTAGGGTAAAAGTGAGAAAACTTGTGAGTTGAGATAAATACAACGTAACAGGCAAAGAAAGATGCAAAGGCAAAGCAAAAAGAGAAAATCAACTCCCTACTCTTGATGTTTAAGCATTAAACACTACAAAGCTGATGTGTAAGCAATGCCAGGAAAGCAGGGCTTCATCACATGTAACGGTCACTCAAGAAGAACGATGCTGTAACAATGAACATTTCCCCTTCCTGCTTTTGAGTTTTTATTTCTGAGCATACTTTGTATGATATGGAATATCACTTTAGTATGTTTGGGTTTGAGGTGTTCCCCCTCCATCCCCCCAGGTTCTTGTGGTTCTTCCTTGCTGGGAGAAACAGAGAAGAAAGAGACTCTGTGTAAATACTGTTCACTAACAACTGAAGTATCTCTGTGCTGTCAACTGTGTTTTGGTCACAGTTCCAGAAGACATCACCACACCACTTACTATGAGAAAAAACAACTCTGTTTCAGCCAAAATTAGTACAGCTTTCAAGCAATCTGATATATAAGATTGGAGATGAGTGAAAAATTACTGAAGCTGGAACCAAGCACTGGTTTTCATGCAAGAAAAGTGTAATAAGCAATTAACCTTACCTTAGGGTGACAGGTAAAGTGTTTGGGAGCATGAGTTGTGTTCTCCTCTGTCCTTCTAGTTATAGGGAATGATGAGGGACTAAACATGATGGCCCAATGGATTAATACCTGGCTCTGATCCTGGTGTGCCCGGCAGGGGTTTCAGTTTTTTAAACTCTGCTCTGCTTGCATGAGACCAGGCCTGCTGGCAACCGATAGGAGTAGCTTCTCCCACTAAGGGAAAGGGGTCTTAAGACAGGAGTTGGGAAGGTTCATTGATAGAACTTTAAACTAGGTACGAAGGGGATGGGTGTGTAACTGAGGTCACTAGAACAGAACCTGTATGTAACGTCCCAGTGCTTGTAGGAGAGGGATGTGCTAGTAAGATCCCACAGTCTTGTTTCTTGGTGAAGGAGGAGGACAACTCACCCTTTTGTAGGAAGAATGTGAGGGTTGGTGTGAGGTTAGTGGCTGTGGAAATTAGGGCTACTGCCATTCAAAAGGAGGGCCAGCTCAGGTGCCTTTACACTAATGCACTCAGCAGGGGTAATAAACAGGAGGAGCTGGAAGCCATTGTGTTGTTGGAAAGCTACGATATAGTCACCATCATGGAAACATGGTGGAATGACTCACACAGCTGGAGTGCTGTGATGGATGGCTACTGACTTTTCAAAAGAGATAGATAGGCAAGGCAGGAAAGGCAGTGGTGTAGCCCTCTATTTTAAGAAGGAATGTGAATGTATGGAAACTAATGATGGTGATGATAGGTTTGAGAGATTATGGGTCAGAATAAAAGCAAAGGCCAATAAGACTGATATTATCATGGAAGTCTGCTACAGGCCACCCAACCAGGGTGAAGAGGTGGACAAGACACTTCATAGACAGTTGGGTGAGGTCTCAAGATCACTCTCCCTTGTTCCTATGGGGGTCTTCAACGTCCCTTACATCAGCTGGATCTATAATACAGCAGATAGGGAAAAGTCCTGAAGGTTCCTAGAGTGTGCAGGAGTTAACTTCCTGACACTGCTGGTGAAGGAGCCAATGAGGGGAAGCAAAATCCTAAACCTGCTGTTTGTTAACAGAGAAAGTCTTATGGGGGATGTGAAGGCTGGAGGCTGTTTGGGGCACAGTGACCATGAGATGCTAGATTTCTTGATCCTTGTTGAACGGAGGGGAGGCAGCAGAACTGCCACCTTGGACTTCCGGAGGGCAGACTTTAACCTCCTTAGAACTATGGTTGAGAAGGTGCCTTGGGGGGTAGTTTTGGAAAGGATGGGAGCCCAGGAAGGCTGGGAATACTTTAAAGAAATTATTTTAAAGGTGCAGGAGCTGACCATCCCCAAGTCACAGAAGATGTGCTGATGGCCAAGGAGGCCAGACTGGCTGAACAGAGACCTTAGGCTGAAACTCAAGAACAAAAGGAAAGTTCATGGTCTCCGGAAGAGTGCGCAAGCTGCTCATGATGATTACAGGTAGGTAGTGAAGCTGTGCAGGGAGAAAATTAGAAAAGCCAAAGCCCAGCTAGAACTGAACTTGACGACTAAGTTGAAGGAAAAAAATAAATATTTTTATAAATGTGTAAACAGCAAGAGGAGGACTAGGAAGAATCTTCATCTCTTGTTGGATGCTGAGGGCAACCTGGTGACCAAGGATCAGGATAAGGCTGAGGTGCTTAATGCCTTCTTTACCTTGGTCTTTAATAGTAAGACTTGTTACTGCCTGGGAACACAGCACTCTGTGCTGGTAGACAGAGATGGGGAACAGAATAAACCCTGTATGATTCATGATGAGATTGTTTTAAACCTGCTCCTAAAGTTAGATGCTCACAAGTCCGTGGGGCCAGACGGATTGCCGCCTGGAGTTGTGGTCAATGGAATTAATTCCAGCTGGCAGCTGGCTGCAAGCGGTGTCTCCCAGAGCTTGGTACTGGGGCCGCTTCTATTTGACATCTTTATTAACGATCTTGATGGGGGGATTGAGTGAGCCCTCAGTAAGCTTGCAGATGACACCAAGGGAGGGAGTGTTGATCTGCCTGAGGGGAGAAGGGCACTACAGAGGGACCTGGATAGACTGGATTGATGGGCCAAGGTTAACGGCATGAGTTTCAGTAGGGCCAAGTGTTGGGTCCTGCATTTTGGTCACAGCAACCCCAGGCAACCCTACAGGCTTGGGGAGGAGTGGTTGGAGAGCTGCCTGATGGACAGTCGGCTGAATGTGAGCCAGCAGTGTGCCCAGGGTGCCAAGAAGGTCAATGGCATCCTGGCTTGTATCAGGAATGGGGTGGTGAGCAGGACTAGGGAAGTCATCCTGCCCCTGTGTTTGGCACTGGTGAGGCCTCACCTCAAGTACTGTGTTCAGTTTTGGGCACCTCAATACAGAAAGGACATCGAAGTGCTGGAACAGGTCCAAAGAAGGGCAACAAGGCTTGTGAAGGGCTTGGAGAATGTGCCCTATGAGGAGAGACTGAAGGAACTGGCGCTGTTTAGTCTGGGGAAAAGGAGGTTGAGGGGAGACCTTACTGCTCTCTTCCAATATCTGAAAGGTTCTTACAGTGAGAGTGAGGTTGGTTTCTTCTCTCTGGTGACAGGTGACAGGATGAGGGAAAATGGCCTCAGGTTCCAGGGGAGGTTTAGGTTGGATATCAGGAAAATCTTATTTACAGAAAGGGTTGTTAAGCACTAGAACAGGCTCCCCAGGAAGGTGGTTGAGTCACCAGCCCTGTATGTGTTTAAAAACCGTTTGGATCAGGGACATGATTTAGTGGAGGGTTGTTAGGATAATATGGTTAGGCTGTGGTTGGACTTGATGATCTTGAAAGTCTTTTCCAACCTGAGTGATTCTATGATTCTATGTAATAAAAAAGCTGAAGCATAAAAGCTCTGGCCAGAAATCAAACTCACACAGACTCTAGTCCTATCTGTATGGGAGAGTTTGAGGAAGGCAACGCTGAAACATGATAGTTTGATTGTACTGGGCGTGAGAGAGAGAGAGAGACAGAGGCATTCTTTCACTCATACAGAGAAGGAGAAAACAGATGGAAGCAAGGGAGAAATACCTATAAATAAATTTTTAGCTAGGATTAAAGATGAGAGCAACTTCTGAGTACAGCATTTAGCACAGAGATGCTTGTCACCTACTTAATTCTTACTGAGGTCAGGACACAAAATAGATTTTTTACTCCCTTTTTAATAATAGTAATTACAAAATTACATTATAAATACCTTAACCTAATTTCAGTTTCATTTCAGTACCACAAATAATAACGATTCAGAAGGAAATGGCTAAATCTAATTAGCTTTGATATTCTTTTTCATTCTTGCAATCAGGAAGCTGCCTCAAGCTAAATGAACCTCCACCAGGCCGACTAGTCTGCAGTCAAAGGGAGTAGTTCACAGGACTGTTCATCTCAGGATGAGAACTCACTTTAACTGAAATTGATTTTGCAGTTTAAGGAGTTATCTAGTATTCTTTTTTTTTTTTCAGACTGTAAGTACTTCATTGGATATTTATCTTCTTTTGTTGTTGGAAAGGATCTCACCATAGAAACTACTTACAAAACCGGATAGTTTTCCAGACAATGGACTTTAACTCAATCTTTGCTGTGTAAGTAAAAGATTTCACCAAAAACCTCTGCAAAAAAATATCCATGCTTTATCTTGCAGAGCAAGAGGTTTGAAAATAATGAGAAAATATCTGTTTTATCTATATAGCAAGGGTACTTATAGTAACTAATACTGGAAGTATTCTGTAATTCTGTTTACCCTGTGTTTATTACTTTTTAGCATTTTAGATGTAACTTTGTGATTTGGGCTGGAGGATTGGATCATTCTACAAAACTGCATCTTACCATCCCTTTCCTCCTTGGTATATCATCTGTTTCCACCTAGCATTGATTAAGCTGTGATTTCAGAAATGTAGGTAAACAGGTTCCTTAGGGTATAACTTCAGTAGATTTGTTTTCTATTAAGAAGGTTAATTCTCACATCACCTTTTCTCCAAAAACTGGATCTCAATATGCTATTTCTTTTTAGCTTTAAATCTCCGGTTCCATGTCTGAGACTATTTTGGAGATTTTGAGGGGTATAATTTTTTACTTACAAGATTTAATTTTCATATATAATTTCAGTTCCCCTTTCCGTACAAGAACTTTGTATCTGTCTTCCGTGCATGGTAATTCAGCACATAGTATTCTTATCACTCTCTCCTAAGTTCTGTGTAGATATCCAACTGATAAATGTTTGATGAGAAACTTAAAATGTTCTCAAATATCTAATCATCACTTTCAGGAGTAAGCATAACAGCTTTTGCAGTTGTCACGGAAATAAGAGAAGTGCATGCGAACAGAATCAGTATTAGAAAATCCTTTCCTTGTATTTTCCAGTTTTGTAGAAAAATGTTGAAACAAAACTGTTAGAAAAGGCATGAGCATATGTTCAGTTTGAGCTATGCAAACTGGTTTGTTTTGAATTTTATCCATCTATTTATCTTCTAATTCAGTCTTGCAGCTCCTACTAGTATGTCTGCTGCATGAATCAATACTCTGAAGATGTAAATTACTAGGTCCTGGAAAGTTACTAGGTCCTGGAAAGTTTTTGAAGTTATCTTGCTACTTTTCATTCCCCAGGTAACAAAGCAGCTTTAAGCAGGAGGTCTTTTTTCTTTTTTCTTTTTTTTAAATAATCACTGACAGAGCACCAAAAAGTTAAAGCCTATCTCTTCTACGCTCATGTAGAGGATAGAATAAAGAGAGATGCTTATGATTCTGGATCACACCTTACAAAGATTCAAGGGACAGACACAAAAGTTGTACTAGACCTTATTCCAATGAATAACAATACAGCCTAATTTCCCATGAAGACGTAGTTTGTGGTGCTGCCTTGGCTACAGTGCAGCTGTATGTTTCACAGTCATTCTGCAATGCCAAATCTAAGCTGAGAATTCTTCCCACTTCTGCATCAGTCAGACATGAGCTCTTTACACAGTGGGAGATAACCATCTTCATCGCGTAACCAGCTATGACAGGAAGATGAGGGAACATTCCTACTGGGATAGCTGGGGACCTTAATGTCAGGGCATGTTGACAAACATAGCTGTTTGCATTAGATTAAATCTTACTTTTATTTTGAAACTCATGCCTGGGAAGAACAAAGAGCTTGGTTTGTGGGTTTTTTTGTTTTGTTTTGTTTTGTTTTTTTAATTATTATTTTTATTTTTATTTATTGTTCCCACTCTCAACTAAAAAACATATTTTAAAATAGCAGCATTCATTCTTGGCATGCCTGATTTATAGCTAGGCCACTCCCCAGCAATATTTTATGCTTAAGAATTCACAATGCATTTCAGATACAATTGTACCTGCGAGTTATTTGTTCCCTGCCACACTATTTCTGTGTTTTTTCACACCAACTGCAAGAAAAACTACTGCTCTAATACCTAGGAGTTACCCTACACATTCTGAGGACTATCTTGTACCTTTATCACGTCCCACGTGTACCTTCAAATGGCTATTTTTTTGCTATATTGACTTATTTTTTTATATTTTCGCCAGCATGGACTGTCCTCTGGTAGAGGATTATTTTCTTTTGTAGAAGTGGCTACTAGCAATTCTGATAAACAGAAAAGACAGAGAAGTGTCTTCATAATACTACTTAAAACAAAGTTGACTACTTCTTTGAAGAGATGTAACTCCCAAAGTCTCATAGCTTTTATCTCTCATTTTTACAGTGCCAGAGATGTTTTCCTTAAAATAATAGATGTATCAGGGCATGCCAGCATGGAAAACATGACACAATTAAATCACTACTAAGTTAATATTGGTATTTATTGCAAGTATGGACATATTTTCCTCATGACAGAGAAGTATTTGCATATCAGAATGTCCATTTTTAAGTTATCAAAATGAAGGAGAACCTAACACACCAGTGCACTTCACTCTCAATTTCTACTTTCATCCTGAAAACACAAGGGAAAAGATAAAGCAGATGTGCCATGTTGTGTTTCGTTATAGAAAGTGGATGCTCCAGAAGGTATCAGAGTGAAGACAAATGGCCTAGCACTCGTTTTCTTTGTAATCAAGAAATACTCCGTAGGTTTTGCATCCGTAGTAGTATTAGTTGAAAGATATAAGTGTTGCTATTATAGTTGCACACATACTTTATCAAGAGGTAAAGGAAGTTGGTAGCAGTTGCTTTTGTTTGAGAAGAAGAATTGTGTTTTTAAGCACCAATACAGTATTGATAAAGGACTCTAATTTCACATTTATTGACTATAATTTGGCTTTTCTGCTAACTGAAACCACTGAAGAGTACTCATACATTCTTACATTGCAGAAAATATGCAGACTTAACACCCAAATTTTGCAGAAATTGTAAGAGCATTCAGACCAAATGAACAGCAAAAGAAAAACAGTATAGTCATTTTATTATACCAAAAGCACATGGTAAATGCACACTTGATGTGTGCATTTTACTGCAGTAAGAGCTGAATTAGCTTACCTCTCTCCCAGTGACTTGTATTTGAGATACTTATGTGGAGACCTGTTGAATCTTACAAAGTTTGTAGTTATTACTTTTGAAGTTCAGAAATTTGCTAACCATGAAGCAACGAGGATCATATTTTGAGTCTGTTACATCCAATTATTTATTATATTAGCTATATTTATATTATAACACTTATAATTGTATTTTTATATTGAATTCAGTGCATGACAAAGACCTAAAAAAATCCCTCTGTGTCTCTGTCTGTCATGGTTTGAAAAGAAACGTGATACAAGTGTTGTTTCTTTATTAGTATATATTCAAGTTGGTTTCACAGATTTGCAAAATGGCGAAGCCCTATGAAAATTTCTCTGTTGGAGTATTTGAAACAGTATGGCTTGCTGAGAGAAACATAGTATCTTCCTCTTTCAACTAATCTGAAACTTGTAGGTAGGTCACTTATGCAGCTGAACTGTCCGAGTTGTTAGGTCGTAAACCAAACTCGGGAGAAGGCAGTTATATGTTTAACAGGTGTGTTATTTACAGTTGTAAGACTATTGCAATATTACTACAGGTGTTTAAATAGGTGGCAGGTATATTCATGTTCTGCCCCAAAACTACCCTGAGGACCCGCCTAACCTGTCTAGTTGCAACATGTTGACAATTTCAGAGTATGGAGTTAGTCACTGAAACAAATGCTATTTCATCCAGAGACAGGGTTTGTTGTTTTTTTTTTTAATTTAGGTGATACACTGACTGCTAACACCCAATCTTCTAGCCATAATACACAAAGATTGTTCTGGCACACAAAACCAAGGATGGTAGAATACAGTAAAGCACAACATAGAAAGACACTGATAAGTCACTCTGCTAGTTTACCAGTCTCATAGTTGGTCTATCACAATGTCACTATGCCCATTAGTGTCATTCTTGTCATGTCTGAAACTAGCAATTGGTATGTTACAATTACTTTCTACTCATCCAAATGTTGTTTTTGTTTGTTTGCCTGTTTGAATTATTTTTTCTTTTTATTTCCCTTTCACTCACACACTGAGATATAAGAAAATGTACTGGTTTCTACAACATAACAAAGGTGTTAAGTAAACTTCTTTAAAGTGGCCGAAGGTGGGCAAAAGGCTAGTAAAAGGGCTGGAAAGCATGTTCTGTAAGAAGAGACTGAGAACACTCAGATTACTCAGTACAGCAAAGAGAAGGCCAAGTGACATCAGCTGCAGCACCCAGAGAAGGGCCGGCAAAAATAGTGTTGCATGGCCCTGCTCCCTGGCCTGCAGTGACAGGATATACTGGAACAGCACAAATATGTGCCAGGTAAAGCTCAGACTGGATATTTGGAAAAATGTCTTTACCATGAGAGCAGTCAAGAAATGGAACAAGCGTCCTAGAGAGGTGGTTGGTGCCTCATTGCTGACAGTGATCAAGAGGCTTTTGGATAATGCCCTCAGTAACATGCTGTAATTCTTATCTAGCTCTGAAGTAGTCAGACAGTTAGACTAGATGACCTTTGAAGATCCCTTCCAACTTACATAAACCTATTCTATTCTATTCTATTCTGTTCTATTCTATTCCATTCCATTCCATTCCATTCCGTTCCATTCCATTCCATCCCATCCCATCCCATTCTACTCTATTCTATTCTGTTCTGTTCTGTTCTGTTCCATTACATTACATTCTGTTCCGTCCTATTCTATCCTAACCTACCCTATTATTGCAATTAAAGCAAATGGGCCATACAGCCTATAGAGATTGAAACAGAATATCAACCAGGACAATTTGAAATCTTTTGTACCAGGCTGTGCTTCAAAGAGTTATACCATATTGCTTAAAATGTTCAGCAGATAATTAACAAATCTAACACTTTCATTACAATGGTGCCATATTCATTTTAATAATTTACTAATCTTTTGGTGTGTGCAAATGTTTGTAAAGAGGCTAACATTACCGGTTTTGCTTTGACTTTCATCAGCAGGAGATACAGAATTCCTTTTCTTCTTCCAGAACCAGGGTAGTAATGACAGGGGAATATTTTCTTCAGCATATGAATACTGGTCTAAGTAGAAGTGGAAAAAAAATAAATAATAAAAATAAAAAATCCAGACAATAAGTACAACAAATATGAAAGAAAACAAATTTACAAATATCTCCAGCAACAAATGTAACAGATTACTTGAAGAAAATGTTCACAGAGAGAGATTAAAATCAGTAGTTTGATTGTGGTAGAGCACAGTTGTGTTCTGCACAAGGTCAAGAGAGAAAAATAGTGTTGTAACTTCACATAGAGCTGTTCTATCTTTGAACCGGTTTTAATTTAATGCATTATTATTCATACAGCAGTGTAGGTTACTTTACATGGAATAATTACAGCTGTAGAAATTGTTCAGACATTTAGGAGTAAGAACTATTTCACTCATACTTAGGCTTGCTTCTCCAGGGGTTCCCTGCACAGCAACTTCTAATAAACCTTAATATTTTAGTGCTAACTGTTCTATACATCTGTGCTGTGTCACATAAGAAACAGGGCAATGTGTCTGTGTTTTCAAAACAGAAGGAACTAAGCTTCAGATCAACAGCCTGTGCAGGCCAACCCTGATAACAGAGTTCTGAAAATCTTTGTAAATCATTAAATATGCTATTAATTGAAATTACAAATGCTACTTGATTTTCAACTGTTGTAACGTAAGGCACAGCTTAGACTGCTGAGATGTGCTCCTGACATCAAAGAAAGGAACCTATAAAGGGGTGGAAAAATCAACAAGGCTTATATGATATCTGTCCTTCACTCTGTAAAAGCAGAATTTATATCAATAATATAGTGAAATATTCTTGTATCTTACTACATAATCAACCCTCCCAAATTAATTTTTATGTACAATAAATGAATAATTCAAGACTATGGCAGAAAAGGAAAACAAAAAAAACAATAGTACATCTTTCCTGTGTCTCATGACTGTTTATGTCAAAGTATCAAGCACTAGTTTTCATTTTATAAGGCAACTTTTTTTGGACAAAATTTGTTTGTGAAATGATTTTAACAATCACAGCAACTTATGACATTTGTGATTTCTGAGGAGCAAGTTATTCAGCTGAGGTCTGAGCCCCACCCCGGTGTTGTCAGTAATACCTCTAATTTTACCCATTCATTTTAAGAAGGTCTTACAATAAATAAATAAATAGGCAGGTGTTTACATTAGATTTTCTTATAAATGCACCAAATAGTTGAACAGAACATTTCCCATCCTCTGTGACTTGTCACAAGAAGTAGTAGTACAGGAAAAGAGAGGACACCGAACACTGATAACAGTGTCTTTTATGTGTGGCTCAATAAAAGAACTGTAGCAAAAGAAAAAACTACTCCTTTGACTTAGGCAGATGCACCAAGTCTTTCTGTATTAACTAGAAAATGAGGCATGAAACCCAAAGTGGGAAAAGAATAGTAGCTCTCCCAAAGCCCTGAGCAAATGGGCATTGAAAATCAAGAGCACATTAATTTTCTTTGTTGCTTACAATGAAGAACAAATTGTCATTTTTACTGCTGTTGTTGATCTCTTTTACAAGCAGTCAAGAACCAGAACTCAGCTGCAAGATTCAGTATAGTTCAATGGCTGGAAATGATTCAGTTGTGGACTTTTCCCTTGATTATGAATGGGACTGTGCCTGCTTCTCCTGTTTACCTGTGGAGTGGGTGGTTTTACAAACTAAGCTATTCCTTCTTTCTCACTGAGCACTGCACCATGTTGATATCAACTTACTGTAGAGTATCAAAGACTGCAGTTCTAGCAAGGATTGCAGTTACTGTATAATTATATTAATTTAGATTTTGTATTGTTAAGCTGAAGATTCATGCATTAATATATTTTCACACTCTGGGAGGAATATCCTTTATAATTCCATCTCATTTTCTGAAAGTAAATTGAAATTGAATTTCTGATGGCATTTCACAGATTTTTCCAGACAAAACTGCATTGTTATTTTTTTCTGCTTATTCATGCTGGTCAAACCACATATTTTTCTCTATCATTCTCAGGTTACACTGCCTTAAGCAACAGCCTTGCCCAATGGCATTGCCTAACAGAGCTGACAATCAGTGATGTTGTTTAACTTGTCATTCTCAACTTAGAGTTTATTGCATGAGAGAAACATAAACAGGCAGAATCACAGAATCGTAGGGGTTGGAAGGGACCTCCAGAGATCATCGAGTCCAACCCCCCTGCCAAAGCAGGTTCTCTACACCAGGTCTCACAGGTAGGCATCCAGGCGGGTCTTGAATATCTCCAGAGAAGGAGACTCCACAACCCCCCTGGGCAGCCTGTTCCAGTGCTCCGTCACCCTCACCGTAAAGAAGTTCTTGCACACATTTGTGCGGAACTTCCTATGCCCTAGCTTCATCCCATTTCCCCTTGTCCTGTCCCCACGCACTACTGAAAAGAGTCCGGCCTCACCACTATGGCCCCCTCACCTCAGGTATTTATAAACCTGGATCAAATCCCCTCTCAGCCTTCTTGTCTCAAGGCTAAACAGAGCCAGTTCACTCAGTCATTCCTCATAGGGGAGATGCTCCAGGCCCTTCACCATCTTTGTGGCCCTCTGCTGGACTCTTTCCAAGAGATCCCT
The DNA here is from genome assembly GCA_030625065.1 of Alectoris magna. Lineage (NCBI taxonomy): Eukaryota > Metazoa > Chordata > Aves > Galliformes > Phasianidae > Alectoris > Alectoris magna. The sequence continues at coordinate 44,115,227 of CM060564.1, forward strand.
GTCTTTTTTGTACTGGGGAGCCCAGAACTGGACACAGTACTCCAGATGAGGCCTTACCAGGGCAGAATAGAGGGGGAGGATCACCTCAGGCAGTTCGTTAATACTTTGAATGTTAAAACTGTTGAATTATTCTATAAAAATGCACTGGCATAAAGAAGAGGACATATAGGAACAAGCAACAAAGATAGTGAAGGGCCTTAAGAACAAGACAATATGAGAGGCAGCTGAGGCCCCTTGGTTTGTTCAGCTCAGAGTAGGGCAGGCTGAGTGGAGGCCTTGTGGCAGCCTACAGCTCCTTACAGGGACTGGAGGGGTAGTGCTGAGATCTGCTCTCTGGTGACAGCCATATGGTACAAGGGAACAGCTTGGTGCTGTGCCAGGGGAGGGCCACACATGGGTCTAGTGAAAGGCTTTTCAACCGAAGATAGTCAGGCACCAGGACAGGCTCCCCAGCTGCCAGAGTTCAATGAATGTTCAGACAATGATCTCAGGCAGAGTATTGATTTTAGGGTAGCCTTGTGTGGAGCCAGCAGTTGAGCTTGATGAGCCTTGTAGATCCTTTCTCACTCAGGATATTCTATGATTCCATGAACTAAGAAGTTGCTAGTTTTGAAAAAACATTTGCCATCAGCAGTTAACATTTTGCTACCACAAGTCTTTTTCTTGATGTCATTTATCAATTTTATGGTTATTTTTTCTCTACAAAGGAGTATGTTTCTGAAGATAAATCACTGAGATATTGGGAAAAAAAAACCTGAGAACCTAGATTTCCTTTACACTTATTTGTAGACTTCTACTTCATTTATATTTGGTAGATATTTACAAGGTATTCCCAGTTTTTCTTGCTTATTACTCCGCTACCTGAAAATACAAGCAGATCTTAATGCCTCACTAGTAGCATACTATTTACTTCTAAATAAGCCATGATGAGCTTTAATTTTCATTTCTTCAGTACATTTAAATTTTAAGCATGCTACTTGAGAAGTTTACTTGATATCTGAGCACAAAATGCGTTTACTAATATGGGCGGGAAGGTTTCAACCATGGTCTTTAAAAAGAGGTAAGAACAGATTGTTCCATCATGACTTAAGGTCAAGTTCTGCAGGTTACAGAGAAAAAGCCACAAATCTTTCTCTTCTTTCCCTCATCCAGCTTCTCAACAGCCTGCTCCCTAAGGTGGAACAAGGCAAATAGTCCCGCCTTCATTACCAGCTTTGCATAATTTGTAATTTACTGTAATTACATACAATTTAAAAGGACCCACATAATCTTATCTTCTGTTTTCACTTACATATTCACCTCTAGATATTTCTGATAAGTCCCAAACTAAAAATGGGAGCTGATGCTGGCTATTTTAATTTTTGTATCTCTGGCTATGTGCTTTAGCTTTTGCCCAGTATATGGCCATCCCAGAGCCTGAATCAAATGACTGAAGTCCCCAAATCATTACACTCACAGTAACATCTTGTAAGAGATATTCTGTATAGCAAAAAATGATGGTGCTATTTAATGATTCTCTTTACATGTCATGATTATGACATTGTGTCTGTGGAAACTCTAGTAGAAACAACAAAAAACTCAGCAATATTCAATTATTCATTCTTTTGTTAAAGCATTACGTTTTCTTATTTGAGGAAGAATCCTCTGGTAAATTACTTGCCTTATGATTTTTAATTTATTTTTTTCAGCAAACATGGAATTACTATTCCAGGAGAGAAATAAGCAGCAGAAATAGTTCTTAGCTTGAAAGAAAATAAATAAATATATCATATATGTAAATAAAATAAATCATGCAAAAGAAAGTGCAAGTACCGTTAACACACTTTTAATCACTAATCCAATTTTTATTAAACATCCTTTTAATTAGCATGTTTTTTGCATACTGTACAAATGAAACTCCTTATTTTTATTTCTGCTGCTTTCCTTACAAATCAATTGGACATTTGAAATTTTCCGAACAAATTCTTCTGATCAAGAACTTAAGATTCTTGTGCTGTTAAAATACTGAACTCACTTTTCAGTCTTGAACAGAAGCCACTGTCTAAGCCCTTTATCAATCCCTCGCACAATCTTTTCTGTTCATTTTCTAATATTGTATGTCTTATAATTACATGCCTAAAAGACAGTACAAAAGTACGAGCATACATTGTCACTTGCTGTGGATGAAATAATCCTCAGTGTCTTGTTAAGCTTCAGAAAATTAATCCTGTTTTTCTAAAACTTTACAAAATATTTCTAGAGACCAGAGAAGCTTTAAGTAGGAGAACTTCAATTTTTTACACCGTTAAACATTTATGAAGATAAGTATACAACCCTCTAACTAATCACTAACAGCAGGGCATATATATATTGAGGACAGGCTTTGAAAAATGATTAGATATACTTCAAACTGTACTCATCTACTGTTCTTTGACTATTTTTTACAGATAAGAAGTTTAAAACTAAAATATCTTTAAATTTACCTCATTTTTTTAAATATAAAATTTGTCTGGCTCCACCCTTCCACTCTCATGAACTGTGTGCCATAATTCAACATAAATTAACCCCTTTCTTTCCTAAATAAATATTAAGCCTTAAAAATTACCTTCATCCATTGTAATTGATCTGTTCTCAGGGCCAGTTTTTCCTCAGAGAAGTGAATTAACATCTACTATTTGCTGTCAGCCTCCCACTCTATGTGCTTAAATATTTAATCTACAAAAAAATACAAAAGCTTTTCTAGGCAACAGGATACTTGTAGAAAGTAAAACGGGGGATGTGGATCAGGTTTCCCCTCACTGTTTTCTGTGGCTACCAGTATCTGCTTTGCCAGATCAAAACTTGCTAGATGAAACTCAAAGCAGTAACATACTGGGCTGGTATTGGGTTCTGCCCTGTTTAATACCTTTATTGATGACACGGACAAGGGAATTGAGTACACCCTAAGTAAGTTTGCAAATCATATCAAGTTCAGAGGAAATAATGTTGATCTGCCAGAGGGAAGGAAGATTCTGTGGAGTCATCTGGACAATCTGGATAACTGGGCTGTAGCCAAGGGGGTGAAGTTCAAGAAGACCAAATGCTGGGTCCTGCGCTTTGGCCACAACAACCCCAGGCAATGCTACAGACATGGAGCAGAGTGGCTGCAAGACTGTGTAGAGGAAACAGACCTGGGGGTATTGATTGATGCTCAGCTGAACGTGAGCTGGCAGTGTTCCTGGGTAGCCAAGGCCAGTGGTGTCTTGGCTTACATCAGTGTTGCCAGCAGGAGCAAGGTGGGGATCATTCCCCTGTATTCAGTGCTGGGGAGGCCATACCACAAGGAATGTGTTCAGTTTTGGGCCCTGGAGAGAGTTCAGAGACTGGCAACAAAGCTGGTAAAAAGTCTGGAGTGCAAGCCACATGAAGATCAGCTGAGGGAACTGGAATTTGTTACTCAGGAGAAGGGGAGGCTCAGGAGAGACCTTACAGCTCTCTACTACTACATGAAAAGAGCTTGTGGCAAGGTGGAGGTAGGCCTCTTCGCCTGCATAACTGGCGATAGAGCTAGAGGGAATGGCCTCAAACTGCTGTAGGGGAGACTGAGGTTGGACATTGGGAAAAAATTTCTTCTTCAAAAGAGTGATCAGGTGCTAGAAGAGGCTGCCTAGGGAGGTAGTTGAGTCACCATCCCTGGAGCTGTTGAATAAATGTTTAGATGTTGACGGAGGCACATGGTTTAGTGGGGAAATATTGGTGGTAGAAGGACTAGTTGAAGGTCTTTTCCAACTCTGGTGATTACTTGAGTCTATGAAAAAAATATAAAGACGTGTTATATAACTGAAAGCACAACTATTCACAAGATTAGGACGGTTTCATTAATATATTTAGGCTATTATGTAGGCTATTAATACATAGCCTACACTTCCGTGTTTCAGCTGAAAAAAAAAAAAAAGAACATGGTACATTTGTTACATTTCCAGTAGTTACGAGACTTGTAAAGGAAACCTATAAAGTGGAGTTTGATGTAATTTCAGCCTAATTTCACACAAACAAGTTCATAAAATGTTTACTGATTAAGCTGTTATTACATAAGAGCAAAGTTTGCCTTGCCTTACAGGAGTCCACTACTACTGCATAAAGTCCACTACTCACATCTAATCAAAGGTAAAACATATTTATCATTGCCATTATACTGAGAAGTGCTTCAGCTCATGAAGTTGGCAGATTGTTTTGAATGACAGGTCAAAAATGCCGTTCTTTTAGAATAACCCAGACACACAATTTATGATTATTCCTATATAAATATGAATAATGCAGCTGCAGGAAATGGGAGAAGAAAGTACTACTCAGCAGTTGCAAAAGCAAACACACAATAATCTGTTTGCAGACTGGTGTGATCAAGCTTAGTCAAGTGAGACTACTGGCTCCAGATTTTTACTATGCTGCTATTGTTCTGTACCCCACCCTTGTGTCAAAATGGATTAAGAATGAGAGCTTGCATTTAGACTGTAGTTTAAAAGGGAGGTTTTAGTATCATGAACTCAACAAGAAGTTTCGCTGTGGATTTTTTGAAGGCATCTTCATTAGAAATCTTCTTCCAAATAATACAAAACTAACTAATTGTGTGACTAGTTACCCTGGTGTTCTATTTTGAGTATATTGTAGCTAAAACTGGGTGAGATGAAAAACACATGATATGGAACTTACATACAAGATTTATCTGAAAAGTTTTTTTCTTATGTGAAAGCAATTTTCTTGTGATTTTTCTTTTTATGAAAACAGAAATATAGTAGTGTTTTTTACATCTCCTTTTCCCCTTTTCTCTCTTGCTAATGGAGGAAAAAAATAAAAGAAAGAGATGAAAAGGAGAAAATACATGAGGAAAATAACCCTCTGAACAACTGAAGGTATTTGACTATCCAAAACTTCAGTCTTATACAAATACAAAATTGTTTTTGACAGACCATATTTTCAGAAGCTGATAAACAGGAAAAAAAAAAAAAAAAAAAAAAAAAAAAAAGTAAAGTTATATTTAACCATGTTCTGATAGGTTTTTTAACTTGCATTTTTCAACAATCATTATAACATTTATTTCTTTACTTAAAATTTTCGGGGGTGTGTAATTTCTAATCCTGAACTAGGTCTTGATTGTGCTACCTAACAAACAAAGTAACAGATTGTCAGTGCCACAAACATCTTAAGATAAGTTTCTCAATCCCCTCAATAATTGAGTCCACACTGGTACATATTTTTCTTAAATCTTTGTCATCTTCAGACTGAATTTTTCATTCTTGTTGCTGGCATTTTGTTATCAATAATATTTTATGCTCAATTATAAGAAGATAAATTTCTAGGGCTAAGAAACTCATATTCCTTTATGTGTGTTCCCAACCTATTTGATTCTTCCAAAAGTCTTACAGCAACTCCAGGGCTAAATAATCTACTTTAGTACAAAATTGGGTCCTATTTTACATGTCGCAACTGCGTCTTTCCTCTGTGAGGAAATGCAGCTCTGAGTTACATACCTTTAGGCATTTGTATAGTGGGACAAATTACAACAAATAGAAACATGTCTTGGAGTTTCTTCTCTTCCTAATAACAGTAAGCCTAATACCTTTAAAATTTCTCATGAGTAATTGTGACTTGCACTGTGTGATCCATTGTGCTCTTTAAATGATATTTCTTCCCAAGCAGCAGCAGTCTTGGATCAACCCAGTGTAGAATGAAACTGAAACACGAAAACTGAAGATATCTGAATTTTTAGCTGGAAACTCAATATTTCTGCTGTTTGATATTTAAATACAGACCCCTGGAACAAATATCTCGATGCAAATTTTTTTTGATGAAAATCAAACAGTAAACATTCTTAAAGTGATGTGAAATATATAGTGGAGAACACCAGAAAAAAATACTTTCATACTGAATACAACAGCTTAGATTGTTCTGTATGTGTACTTTGTTTTGTTGTTGTTGTTGTTGTTGTTTGTTTGTTTGTTTTGTTTTGTTTTGTTTGATTTTTATAGTTGTGAAGCTTTAAGGGAAAACCACATGAAATTTTAAAGTTTTTTCTAAGGTGAAACTATTCTAATGTTCTCTAGTAGAAGTCAGTTTTGCAGTCTGAGATTTTGAAGTTAGTTCTGACTGTTCTGCACAGACGTCTCTCTTCTAGTTTTGCCAAGTAAGCTGCTTTGCAAAGTAGTAATACTCAAGATGTCTTGGATAACTTTTCCCAACTGCAAAAATCTCCCATTAATAACAGGAGGAGCTAGTATCAGATATTTCAGAAGGAAATGAAATATTTCATCTCCTCAACCTTTTTTTCTAACATTTTCACACTGTGAATGTAGACAATGAGCAAAACATAATTTACTATTATTCATTTATCATGTAATTCCTGTTCCTTTTTGATAGTCAGAGCCAAGCTAGGGCTGTGCCACTTTCAACAGGTCTCAGCCTGACTGAAATGATTCTGAAGTTTCAGAATGTGATACTCCTCACTGTAGATAAAGAGTAAGATGTTTTATTGATTTTAACCTGGATGGTTATTGTCAATACATCTGCTACCGTGTATTAATTTTAACATACTGAAACAACCAAAGTGGAATGGTTTGCTTACAAGATGGAATCATAGAATCATAGAATCATCAAGTTTGGAAAAGGCTTCTAAGATCCTGCCCAATCGTCCACCTATCACAAATATTTCGCACTAACCATCGCTCAGTACAAAATCTGAAAGTTTCTTGGACATCTCTAGGGATGATGACTCCATCATCTCCCTGGGCAACCTGTTCCAATGCCTGACCATTCTCTCTGAGAAGAAGTATTTCGTAATGTCCAACCTGAATCTCCCCTAGCACAACTTGAGGCCATTCCCTCTAGTCCTACTGTTAGCTGCACAGGAGGAGTGGTTGACTCCCACCTCACCACAGCATTTCTTCAGGTAGTAGTAGAGAGCTATAAGATCTCTCCTGTGCCTTCTCTTCTCCAGTCTAAACAATCCCAGTTCTCTCAGCTGCTCCTCATACAGCTTGCACTCCAGGCCCCCCAGCTTTGCTGCCCTTCTCTGAACACACAGCAGAGCTTCAATGACTTTCTTGTACCGAGGGGCCCAAAACTGAACACAGTACTCAAGGTACAGCCTCACCAGTGCTGAGTATAGGGGATGACCCCCTCCTTGCTCCTGCTGGCAAAACTATTTCTGATATAAGCCAGGATGTTACTGGCCTTCTTGGCCATCTGGGCGCACTGCTGGGTCATGTTCAGATTAGCATCAACCAGTACCACCAGGTCCATTGCCTCTCTGCTCTGCTGTCTTCTAGCCACTCTGCTCCAAGTCTGTAGTGTTGCCTGGGGTTATTGTGGCCAAAGTTGTCATGGTTTTGTGTTTTGTAATTTTTGCTATTGGTATTCCACATCACAACATCATGTGGAGCACAGAGAAGAAGTACTACACGTCCCAGGGGACCTCGCGGCCAGAGAGGGAAATACGTCACGGAAGCGACGCTCGCTCTCTCTCTCTCTCTCACTGCCTGGCAGCGAGTGTGGGTGTGCTTCCAAGCCGCGGCGCCTTCAACTTCAAAGTAGGCCTCTCGGTGTTCGGAAACCTCTCTCTCTCATTATATTTGATTTATTAGTTTCAATTCTAATTATATTGTATTATAGTGTGTTATCTTGCATTCCGATATCATAGTTAGTAAATAAGTTTTACTCCTCAGATCGTTGCCGCTGTTCCGTTTGTTCCCTTGAACTCCCATCTCCCTACCCCTTTTCCCTTTTTTCCCTTTTTCCGAGGGGGCCGGGGGGCTACGGGCCTACTGCCCCCTCCCCTGTCACGGACACAGATTGATCTCGATAACCCCGTGACAGTTCTTGGTGGAGAATGCGGGCATTCAAAAACTGTGAGACATGTGCAGTAATTAAACAAGCCAGGAGGATGAAACCTCTCTGGGAGGAAGGGCGATGGCAAAAGTACAAATATGGGGAGGCTTGGCAGGTTGATTATATCACCTTACCACGATCTCGCAATGGTAAGCGTTACGTGCTTACCATGGTGGAAGCAACCACTGGGTGGCTTGAAACCTATGCAGTACCCCATGCTACCGCCCGAAACACCATATTGGGTCTTGAGAAACAAGTCCTGTGGCGACATGGCACTCCAGAAAGAATTGAGTCTGATAATGGGACACATTTCAAAAATTCCCTTGTAAATACTTGGGCCAAAGATCATGGCATTGAGTGGATTTATCATATCCCCTATCACGCACCAGCTTCTGGTAAAATTGAACGATACAATGGGTTGTTGAAAACCATGTTGAAAGCAATGGGTGGTGGAACATTTAAGAACTGGGAGAAGCATTTGGCAGAAGCCACCTGGTTGGTCAATACCAGAGGATCTGTCAATCGTGATGGTCCTACCCAATCCAGCCCCCTACATACTGTAGAGGGAGATAAGGTCCCTGTTGTACATGTAAAGAACATGTTGGGAAAAGCAGTGTGGGTCCTTCCAGCCTCTGGAAAGGGCAAACCTCTCCGTGGAACTGTTTTTGCCCAGGGACCTGGGTGCACTTGGTGGGTGATGCAGAAGGATGGGGATGTTCAATGTGTACCACAAGGGAATTTGATGTTGGGGGAGTGCAGTCAGTAATTCTATGTATATATATGTATATAGACCTGTGTGTGTAATGTATTTTCAAGTATTGTTTATTCGTATATGTATTTTTAAGCATGATGTAGTGATGTAGAATAAGGGGTGGAATGTCATGGTTTTGTGTTTTGTAATTTTTGCTATTGGTATTCCACATCACAACATCATGTGGAGCACAGAGAAGAAGTACTACACGTCCCAGGGGACCTCGCGGCCAGAGAGGGAAATACGTCACGGAAGCGACGCTCGCTCTCTCTCTCTCTCTCTTACTGCCTGGCAGCGGGTGTGGGTGTGCTTCCAAGCTGCGGCGCCTTCAACTTCAAAGTAGGCCTCTCGGTGTTCGGAAACCTCTCTCTCTCATTATATTTGATTTATTAGTTTCAATTCTAATTATATTGTATTATAGTGTGTTATCTTGCATTCCGATATCATAGTTAGTAAATAAGTTTTACTCCTCAGATCGTTGCCGCTGTTCCGTTTGTTCCCTTGAACTCCCATCTCCCTACCCCTTTTCCCTTTTTTCCCTTTTTCCGAGGGGGCCGGGGGGCTACGGGCCTACTGCCCCCTCCCCTGTCACGGACACAGATTGATCTCGATAACCCCGTGACAAAAGTGAAAGACCCAGCACTTGGTACTATTGAACTTCATCCCATTGGCCTCAGCCCAGCTACCCAGCCTGTCCAGATCCTCTGTAGGACCTTCCTACTCCCAGGTAGATCAACACTTCCTGTCAACTTAGTGTCACCTGCAGACTTTCAGAGGGTGCACTTAATGCCCTCATCTAGGTCATCAATAAAGATATTGAATAGGACATGCCCCAGTACCATTCATGACCAATTGCCAGCTGGATTTAACTCCATTCACCACCACTCTCTGGGCCTGATCATCCAGCCAGTTCTCTACCCAGCAATGAGTGTATCTGTCCAAGCCATGGGCTGCCAGCTTCTCCGGGAGAATACTGTGGGAGACAGAGTTGAAGGGTTTGCTGAAGTCTAGGCAGACTACATTAACAGTCTTTCCCATATCCACTGCACGGGTCACTAGATCATACAAGGAGATCATGTTGGTCAAGCAGGACCTGCCTTCCATGAACCCATGCTGACAAGGCCTGATCCCCTGGTTGATCCACACATGTTGTGTGATCTCCCTCAGGATTATCTGTTCCATAACTTTTCCTGGCACCGAGGTCAGGCTGACAGGCCTGCAGTTCCCAGATCCTCCTTATAACCATTTTTGTAGATGGGACTCACATTGTCAAGCCTCCAATCCCCTGGGACCTCTCTGATTGACCAGAAATGTTGATAGATGATGGAAAGTGTCTTGGCAGTCACCTCTGCCAGCTCTCTCAGCATCCCCACATGGATCCCATCTGGCCCCATGGATTTATGGATGTCCAAGTGGAGTAACAGGTTTCTAACAGTTTCCACCCGAATCATGGAGGGTTTATTGTACATCCCTATCCAAGACTTCCAGGACAGGGGATAGGATACCCCAAGGATAGATGGTCTGACTTTTAAGGACAGATGTATAAAAGGCATTGAGAATCTCCTTTTTCTTGTCCACAATGGTCACCTTCCCCTCTGCATCTGGTAATGAATGGATATTCTCCTTAGCCCTCCTCTCACTGTTAATATACTTATAAAAGAGTTTATTGTTCCTTTTTACCGCAACGGCCAAGTTGAATTCAAGCTGGGTTTTTGCCTTTCTGAATTTTTTACCCCTGCACATGCTAGCAGCTTCTTTGTACTCTCCTTGAGTTACCTGTCCCATCTTCCACAGAAGGAGCATTCTGTTTTTCTCCTGGAGCCCTGGGAGAGTCTCCCTGTGTATCCATGTCTGTCTTCTACCCCACTGGCTCATCTTGTGGCACAGGGGAATAGCCTGCTCTTGCACTTTAAGACTTCCTTCTTGAGGTGTGGCCACCGTTCCTGGACTTCTTTACCCTTCAGGACTGAATTCCAAGGGACTCTGCCAGTGCCCTGAACACCTCAAAGTCTGCCTTCCATAAGTCCAAGGTAGCAGTTTTGCTGCCCCCCTCCTGACTTCACCGAGAATCAAAAACTCTACCATTTGATGGTCATTTTGTCCAAGAAAGTTTCTGGCCTGCACATCTCCCACCAGTCCATCTATGTCTGTAAACAGCAAGTCAAGCAGGGCACCTCACCTGATAGACTCTTACCAGCTGCATCAGGAAGTTGCCTTCCATACACTCTAGAAACCTCATGGACTGTTGCATTGTATTTCCAACATATATCAGGGAAGTTGAAGTCCCCCATGAGAACAAGGGCTGGTGAACACACAACTTCTGCCAGCTGTTCATAGTACACCTCACCTGTCTCTTCATGTTGGTTAGGCAGCCCATAGCAGACCCCCACCATGATGTCTGCTTTGCTGGCTCTTCCCCTTCATCTCTACCCATAGATGCTCAGCCTCAACATTCCTAGCCCCAAGATCAAGAACATCAGAACACTCTCTAACATAGAGAGTCATGGTACCATTCCTCCTTCCTTGCTTGTCACTTCTCGAGAGCTTATAGCCATCCATTGGAGCACTCCAGTCTTGGGAGTGATCCCACCACATTTCTTTAATAGCAACTAAGCCATAGTTTACCTTCTGCACAATGGCTTCCAGCTCATATTGTTTGTTGTCCATGCTGCATGCACTGGTGTAGATGCACTTCTACCTCACCCCCAATCCCATCATCGTTCCTCTAGGCTCAACTTAGCAGGTAGATATTTTGGAATGTATCATGCATTGATTTTCTTTAAACGAAAAAAGGGGACTAAGAAATAGTATATGTAAAGATAAGTTGAATAAGCAAATCAATATTAGAACTGCAAATAAGCTTTAAGACCCAAGGTAGATAAATCTAACCTACATATGGCAACACCACAGGTTGTTTACTTGTTCATTAACATTTTGTTAGTGTTGTCATAACTACTTTGAAATTAAAACAGCAGAAATTTGTAGTAGAGTTGAATCACTCTTAAGATATGGAGCACTGTCCACACTCTTTTTTAGACTCAGTGGAAAACACTGCTCAGCTCCTACCCTTCTAGGTCTCCTTCTTTGACCATTAAGGACACAGAGATTTCCACAGAATTTACATGTTGTTCAACTGCTTAAAGTTCTGTCATTTGTATTCCCTTTTCTTGAATGCCACTTCTGTTATTATATACACTCCTCTGACTGGCATTATAGACTGCTTAGGAGAGTAAAAATCTTGTGCATTTCCACTTTCCCATCTTATCTACTTAGTACTTCCCACTGCATGTATACTATTTTAATCCTTCCTCAGTGAATTACTACAGTAGTCACAACTTTATTACCATAAAGGTTTGTTTTTCTCTATTGTGATTTGGAGGAGGATTTGTGTAACCAAGATTTCCAAAGCTTTTTTTTCCTGGAGCCTTCCTAGAAGGTCAAGAATTTTCTCATATAAATTACTTTGGCACACAGCCAAAGTGATTTCAGGGCTTATACTTGGAAGTCAGTCTGACAAGTCATAAAAGCTGTTGGAAGTGTTTCTCAATATGCATCCCAAAGATAATTCCTGGTTATATTAAATGGGTGATAAAGTGCTATCTCATTTAAGATGAGTCTAATTCCTAAAATGACGGTGTCTTGGCATTACTTCACAGGCAGTTGCTCTGCTGTTTCTAATATAGTATGGGCTTTTTTTTTTTTCTTCTTCAGGTAGGGGAATGACTCTCTAGTGTTTTGTATCTTCTGGAATAGCCAAGCTATAGCCTACCATAATACTCAGAAAATGCCTTTACATTTTCTACATTTACATTTCTTTAGAGCTATGCAAAGGTATGTACTGTGACTAAGTAAATAGTAAGTATTAAAGATAATAAATGACAGAAAGTGCACGGAGTTCCTGTTGTCAGAGGATTAGGATTCAGTGTTTCATTACAACTACATTAGCTAATCCAAGATGAAAGAGAGATTAATGATAAGTATTTTGTGCAGTGTAAGAACACAATCCCAGTTAGAAAATTCCTCAGAAATATTTATGAACCATTTTGGATTGGTATTAATACAAAAACGACTGTTGGCTAATCTTTCTTATTTGCAGTCTTGCAAAGAGGCCTGCATCTGAATCATGAACTGAACAAGAAATTATACATTAATGAAAATAAATTCTTTAACAGATGACACACAGATAAAACACAGTTTTATTTAGCTGTCTCATATATATCATTTTTTACTTCAAAGATGAGTCTTACAAAGAAAACATGTCTATACTGAAACTCTATACCACCCAGCCTATGACACTGGATAATATGGATACACAAGATCAGAGCCAGACTGCAAGTAGGTTTGTTTATAGTCGTATAGATTAGGTGTGAATGAATAGATAATACCGCTATTTTCTCTAAAATCGAAATCTAATCTAGTTGAAATTTAATGTAATATTAAAGTAAGAGATAAAATCTGAGAAGGCAGTACTTCAGTACACAGAAAATATATTTTTTCAGAACATTGCAATTGAGGCTTGCTTTAAGAATTTGTACAGGAATTAGTAAAAATATATTCATGAAAGAAGAACCGGGTGTGCGCTAGGATCACTAGAATGCTCTGTTGAAAGTACCACTGCCTTTGGTAGGACTGCTGTAATTCATAAAGCACCAACACTTCATGTTCTTGAATGTATATAGTCTATACTACTGTATCTGTTACTTGAAATATGAGTACAGCTGGTTGCCCTGCAGGACCTTGTTTTCTAAAGAAGTGGAGTGGTCTTTTTCTCTTCAGTTTCATAGGATGTGTGTGAACACTATTGGGGATTAATTAAAATCACAAGGTGCAAAACATGCGAGAGTTAGATTCCAGGTGGCTCTGGCTTGTCCTCAATTTGCACAAAAGGAATGACTGACCTGTTGGAAAGTAGGCAGAGATCTATGTTTTATGACTTGTTGTCTGACTTAGTTCTTGCAGGAATATGCTATTTTAATTCAGAACAATTCAGTTTGCTAGCGTCAGTTTTCACTTAATGTTTATATTGTGGTTAATCTGGAGGTTGCTAGTAAAATGAGGTCATTTGTCTGAACACAGGTAGAACGTTCCTTTCCCAAACGCTCCCAGATTTAATTCCTCTTTAAAGAATTCCCAGTAGAATAGACACAGAGTTAGAGAAGGGGAAATGTTGCCCTCCAGGATAGATGTAAGGATTGTCGCTTCTGTCTCAATCTTCAACTAAATTATTGAATCATTGTGCTATCATCGTGAGTAGTATGAAAAACTTGGGGTAATTCTATGTGTTCACTTGAGTCAGCCTCAGGACGAATATTTGGTAAAGTCGAATTTAGCAGATCATGAAAAGTGACTGTTTTTCTATTTTTACTGCATACTGCATACATTTCTCTTTCTCTCAGCAGAAACTGTATTCCATATTAGGTTGTCTATTATATCAAAATAGTGATAATTGCAGCATTTCAGATTCATCTTACCGAGCTTAACAATAAATAAAAAAGGTTTTTTATCTCGCTTACACAGTGTCAGTAGCTGCATGTTTTGCTACTTCTGGAAAAGGAATACCAGATCCTGAAGATCTGCACAATTACAACTTTGTGAAACAAATGATGGGTTTACTATTAAAGACTAAACATTGCATGTTAAGCTTCCTCCGGTTTAGTTGCTTTTTTTTTTTTTTTTTCAAGTGTAAGCATTTTGTACAATTAAGCTCTCTAGCTATCAGATGGTGACTCAGTTCAGCTTCAGGAAGCAGATGACTCAACATCTCCACCCTTTAAAAGAGTAGAAAAAGCTCATGCAACCAGCTCCTGAAAAGAATTGAAGTGCCTTCATGTCAGATCATTCTGAAAGTAGAAACACGGGCCTGATAGACAATAGAGTAGAAAACAAGTGTTAAAATGCTGCAGTGAAAACAGAACAATAGTCTGATTATTGAGAAAGAGTTTTAGAAAACAAAGCCTGGGAGGAATGTCTTACTACATACTTGTGACACACTATTTCCTTCTCTTTCAGGCCTGGAGTAAATGTTTCTCTTATTTTCTTTTCTCAGAAAATGCCAATAATTTGCAAGGAGGCTCTGAGCCTCTGTAAACTGTTTTTTTATTTATTATTTCTGTACTTCAGAAAGCTTAGGAATACCCAGAATACACACAAATTTCCAGGTTTCTATTTAAACTTTGCAATTATAAATGTTTAGTGATAGACAAGGCAAACATTCCCCTGATAAAAAGAGTGTTAAATGCATAAACATCCAAAAAGACTGAATTAAGTCTGTTGGCTTAATACTGATATGAAGGTTAGGTGGGCAGGAGTAATCTATCCTTCACAGATCATAAATAAATAAACAAAACGGAAAGCAACTAGACAGCTTGTTCGCAGTATTACTGTCGACTCCTACAGCCCTCAATTATTCAGTATACTGAAAATATCTGAAATACCCTTGTCAAATAGTATGTGAATTTTGGAGGAAAAAAAAAAAAAAGTGCAAACTCTTATCAGAGAGTTGGGAATTTGGGGACTCCCAGAGGGCTGAGATGCTGGTGGCTCTCCATGCAGATACTAGGGAAGGACCTGGGAGCTTGTTTTGTCCTACAGTCCTGTCAGGCATGAGGCTAGCTCCATCCCTGGGCACCATGCATCTCCCTGGGGGTGGAGAAGGGCACAGGGATGCGTGGCTGCCAGGTGCCACTTTGGTGGTTGAGGCAAGGTCAAGTCCAGGAGTGCAGCTCCTTGGACTGGGCCTGAGCAGCACCTCCTACAGCACTACATGGGCTCTGGCCTTGCTCCCAGTGGGACTGGGGCCCTGACTTTGCTGATCCTTTGCAGACTGAGGCCTGGCAACCAAACTCCACTGTACACACACAGGGCTTTTACAGTTTCTACAAAGCTAGGTATTCTATATTCAGAAGAGAAAGGCTTGTGCTTGCTGTACTATATGTGTGATTTAAGAAAAATTTGCAGTGGAGTGATTCATTTAAAGAATTGGCAGGTATCCACTCTAATCCCCAAAATCTGTTCTGCTTCATTCTCCTCATGCATGTTTCTCAGTATCAGCCACTCATCCTCATTCTGAAGTTATCAGCATATTTCAGCAGATACTGATCAGCGGAAAGAAAGGCAGCAGGCATTTAAGAAGCCAAACAGATAGCTACAAATGTTTCTGTTTCAGGAACTGGTATTTCTTCACTGGCATAACGCTTTGAGCCAACCTGAGATATTAGTGATATACCACATGCTGTTGTGCAGGACGTGCTCTGGAAGATGTGTCTGGTCAGCATGGCGAGGAAGTGCTTGCAGAAAATCGCTTCTGGCAGGCTGGAAACTCACTTGCCTTGTGCAAACCTCTCACACTTTGAACTTCAGAGTGTAATCTGAGTGTTCCAACAAATTTTAATTACGTAAGTCTAAATTGTTCCCTTTCTATTAAGCCTGCCTTGTTCCAGGTGTTTTTGTTCCGTAAAAGGAAAGCAACAACAAAACAACAAAAAAAGCTATTCTGATATACTGTATGGTTATTCAGAAGTATCTTATTCATGGAATGCTTCTGTCCTGAGTTCATGGACAGAAAAAGCAGAGATAATAGCCACTGGAATTTGGAAGAGAGTTGAATCTACCCTGATTCTTCTCTACTCATTTTTTTTTTTTAATTATTTTTCTCTTAAAGTTTCTCTGAGGAAGGAGATAACTTCAAAATTGTTTCAGATGTGTCAAAACGTGGTTCAACTTTTTTTTTCTTCTCTCTTCGGATACTGAAAGATTTAAGTTAGTTGCTACAGTGAGGGATGTGGCCAAGGCAGGGGAGAAAATCTACCAAGGAGAAGTCATTAGTTGTCTTTTCCCTTTTGTTCCTGCTTTCCCCAGCACATAGTTTTGCAATGACTTTTTTTTTTTTGGTGTGTGGTTCCGTGTTCTGGACAGTAATCAGATTTAGCTGCTAGCAAAAAGCAGCCAGTTGCTGGGGCTGTAGAAACACTCTGGTTGCTAGGTGGGGTTTCCTGCATGGCACAATAAAAGCCTCACTAGCTGCCTGCTCCCTTATCCTGGCTTCACCATCCTGAAAAGTAGTACTTGTGAGGAGGAAGGTAAGTTTTTGTAGTTCTTTACTACTGTTTGTAGATCTGACAGACTTTAAGAACTGTCTAGTATGTTTTTCAAGAGACCTGGTTCAATTTTCTGTGGGTTGGATCTGCTGTCACAGGAAAAAATGGGTGTGGGCAGAATAAATTCTTTTTGTTTTAAAATATTTCATCTGCAGAGGAGGTCTTAGACAATCACTGTTTTTGTTGTTATTGTTTGCTTTTATTTTCTTTCCTCCTTACGCAACAAATTAAATATAAGTAGCTTAAATGATTATAATTAAGGTTATTTAGATTAGGCTGTTTCTTTTGGTTTTTCTTTGTGCAGTAAAACTGGAATTTCTGAAAAAAAAAAAGTGTTTTGTATGGTAACTTCAGAAGCAGCTGCTATTACTTCAGCAACAGTTTGCTGCTTTGGGACAGTAAAGGAATCGTTCCTCATAAAAGAGTGAAAATGAGGCAGAGGATCTCTGAGAGACATTAGAGAAGAACTCTGTTTTTACAGCTCATAACTTAGGCAAATGCCACGTATGCAAGGGATACATCTTTTGGGGTTTGTTCTGCTAACACTTTCCACTGGGTTTTCCAAGATGAGGTTGTTTTTCTTGCTGACATGTTATTTGTATCCAGTGGACTTTCCCACTGTAAAGGAAATTTTGTTATGTCTACTGCCTGCTTTTCTGATAGAGTTTGATGACTTGAATTTATATCAAGAACCTGTTAACTAGCATTGGACAATACCAAGAATGATATATCTCTTATGGTCAAATAAGCATAGAGAGGTGGTGTTGTTTGACACATAGCTGTATCTGAGGAATAAATGTAAAAGCATGTCTTAAAATATTTTCAATAAATATTGTGTATTTTCTCAAAACTTCTAAAAAGTGGAATATGTCCAACTCTGGATACTGTGAGACAGACTAAGAACAATATTGTTGTGATTATTGTGAAGGAATAGCTAGAGTTTTCAATCTGGATCTCTATTCAATCTCTTTTCAATCTGGATTCTAGTTGTAACATTGATCATTCAAATTACCAATGGTAAAATGCATGAAAAACATTACTTTTTTTTTTTTTTTTTTTTTTTTTTCCAAACTGAGAAATTATAAATCCACAATCTTCTTTCCTCTCAACTGAAATGCCTACGGTTTCCAGCCTGGGAAGTGGGAGATGTGTCCTGGACTGTGTTTCATTAAGCAGAGTAACTCTGAAACAGATGTTGGTTGTGGAATATCCTGGTTTTCCATGATACCTTCTGTTTGCACATCTCTGAAGATAATACGTGTATTTTCATTTTCCATTTTCATAGATTTTGGTGTGAATTCAAGAATGAAAGAGAAGATACAGCAGAAAATCAGCAGTTCTTCCAGACCTTTTTCACATTAATTTAAAATAATAATTTGAATGTATCCCTTATGTACCTAGGCTGTTTACATGATCTGTTTGCAGGTACAATGGTTTAGAGGCTTGAGAAACCCGAGCTAGTGTAGGCTTGTAGCCTTTTCTTCTAGTTACCCCCAGAAGGTGCAAAACCTCTAAAGCAGTGCAGTTGGCAGGCAGAAACACAGATACTAACTTCCTGGAGCCAGCTCCACCAACTTTATTTCCAAGAAGTGTTATCATACCAACCCAAATGAAGTTTTGGTTCCTACCCCTCTCAGATCTGATGTTGTGAATCTTTGTTTTGTAGCTTTAAAAAGGAGTACAGAGTGGGTTTATTAGTTGCAGATACATCCATACATGTCCTTGCTGGTCCACTTGACTCAACACAGAATGATGGCTTTAAAACAGTTTCAACCTTCTGCATGTGGTCTTCACATGTGCTTTTATAAAATGCAACAAAACTCCACATACTACAGTGCTTCATCTGACCATATATGCTTGTGATGTCAATACAGTGGTAATAAAGGATTCACCATAATCTTAATAAAATGTTTTGTAGAGTTTTGTAAGAATGTTTTTCTGATCCTTGGCAAGTGATATTCATAAAAGATGGTCTTCACAACCCACACAATATTCTGATCATTTGCCTAGATGACACCTACTGTAGGTAACATAAACATAGATTTAGAGCCAGTTTCAGGTTTTTGAGCAGCATAGACAGAGATGAATTTTGTGCCCTCAGGGTGGAGGGAAGGGCACAAAATGATGAGTTCCTGGGGAAGAGAAAATGTAGGCTGATCCTATCTTGGGAAGAGAAGAAAAGGGTGGAGCTGAGCTGGAGAGGAACTGTGAATATCTGCCTGTTGGCAGCTGAGCCTGGAAGTAAACTTTGTGATTTTGTAGTAAGGAAAAGAGACAGCTGGGTTGCAGCCACATTGCATGGTGCTAGGAGTTTGTTGCTTTAAGTGACTCAGTTTCCTTCATGTTGGTCACAGGGCATAAATAACACATGTGTTTGCAGAGTAAACACCACTTTGTTTTTTTTCCTTTTTTAATGATTTTGCATATATACTATATTACCTGTGCCCTAAGACCTTCATTATATTACAATGCATGCCACTGAACATAACATTTTTTTTTTTCATAATATGAACTATTCTTCTAAATTAGTTTAACCAGCAACGTTATTTTTATCCCATTGTGTGTAAGCTTATGTGTAAGCATTAAAACCACTTCCTTAAAGTTTCCATCGGAAAAATTGTGTTTTGATGAAAAAAACATCAACTTTGAGCAGACTGAAAAATACTTTATTAGATAAAAGATTAATTTATGCTTTGTTCCATCACTGATTTTACTAGGAAAGAGAACGTACTTCACAATGAGGTCATCATATTGCAACCAATTCAATCTTTTTCATTGGTCAGTGTCAAGTCATATTGCCATGGAAATTCTGGACTCATTTTTGAGTGGTGAAAAGTAACTTATTTTCTTTTTAAAGGGGTAACAATCTATTCTGTAGAAATTGGAGGAAGTACATAATAAATCAGGAACAGTGTATGTGATAGTGTATGTGAGACTATTTCTACTTATCTTTCTTAAGAAGGAGGTATTTTAAGAAAGTACATGAGTAGGAGAGTATATTTTTACCTTAATACAACACACAAGGCCTCCAATTTCAATAAACAACAGAAACAGTTGTTTAACACTGAATTTTAACAGAATCAAATAGTTAGAAATATACATGAACATTTTAATACCTTAACAAATGAGAAAGACAGAAATTTAATTTGTTTCTGACAACATTCCTTTGAAAATCAATGCTTAGCTATTACAATACCAAGTATGCATATAGATTACTTTTCTATTTCTGATCCAAAATTTCTGGAAGTAGCGTAAGTGTGCACAATTGAGCAGTAAGTTGCCAACCACAGTGTCACCTGTGAAGTGTAAACAAAAGTTATCATCTTCCAATAGTACTACTTGGGAAACAAAGCCCTGAACACCACAGTTGAAGAGAAAAGGTTTTATGAATGGCAAATCTTGATTTCCACTGGTGATGAAAATGAAGAAAAATGTTTTGTAACTTGATGCATCTCTTCCCAGAGACTCTATCAACATGGCTATGGTATCAGAATTTCTGAAGCAGGCATGGTTCATGGACAACCAGGAGCAGGAATGTATTGTAAGTGCTATCACCATGTACTTATTTCCCAGTGCTCTAAGAAGTGTCTTAAAGCCATATGCCACTGACCATCTTCAGAACACAAAAAGGAAGGAAAAGCAATGGCAAAATTCCATCTGTTTAGAACTGGAAGCCAATTTGATTGCATCCTATAATCTAGTATATTTTAATAATTTAGTAAATCTGCTATTGGATTAAAAAAAACCTTTTATTTGTACAAATCAGTTTCAAGGCAGAACTAGTTGCTGTAATGGAAATGCCATTTCTAGTGGACAGTTATTGATTCACTGAAGTCATCTTCTTTAAAGCAGTAAGAGTGTGAATGTGTAACAGCCTGTTCTGATGACATACATGAGAAAGATATGTATGCTTAGACTGAAATATGGGATGCCAGCTCTTGGAGCTCTGGAACGTAAAGGAGGAAATAAACATTATTACATGACTTACTGTCACATGGGTGGAAAAGATCACTGTATGTGGTAAAACATCTCAGATGATCAGTACTGATCCTGATCAGAAGGAATATTTATGGTGATGAGTACAGGAGAACTATTGCAATAGGAGGATATGGAGAGTCTTTCTCAGATCTCCTTCCATTGCTCTCCAGCCTGCCATAACAGAATTCCAAATGAGCATCAGCCATGAGGCATGCTATGAAGCCACAGGAGAACTTAAAGCAACTTTCATCTTGAAATAAATAGAATGTAGAGGTGATTTTCAGTAAATAATGTTTTGTGATGTGGATCTTCATGGATTTCCTAATTTCTGATTCTTCTGATTTTACCTGGACTGTATTTTGTACAGAAATGTTGCCTCTATCATAGTTTTACACAAGCATTCACAGAGTCCTGGGTCATCCTCATTATGGAGATTACAAAGGGGTTTTTGCCTGGGTGGTTGATATGTTTGTCATGGATATCAATATAGAAAAACTAACCTAGACTTCTTGGGAAACAAGCACCATATTATCTTCATTTCTTTCTTGGCTTGCTACGCAAGTCACACTGATTTTTATTATTATTTTATTTTAATTATGAGGGATATTGCTATTAAGTATGCAGTCACAGCTCTATTAAAATTTATGGTTTGAATATTTAACTCAGCCATTGAGCTGTACAAAATATCAGCCCAGAATTCTGTATGTGAAGCATGTATCCCTAAGACCTTGCCAAGTGCTGGACTTCTATAAGACTTCTTTAAAAAATAAAATAAAATAGAGAGTTCTTGAAGTTAAGATAAAATGTTGTAGTTCATTCTAAAAAAAATGTTTAGCTGAACTTCATGTTTGCAATAAAAAATCACTACAGATATCATATGAAAGAGAAATTTATTTCATATTTCATCCAAGGATTTCAAGGCATTATATATTTTCTGCAGAAAGTAATGATTACAATTGTTTTGATAGTGCTATTGAGTTTATATGTCCTGCTAGTGACATATCTAGTAATGTTGGGGCAAGCCACATAATCGGTCATATTGTGGAATTTATCATCCCTAGTTATTCCCAGAGTACTTTAGGCATTACCTCAGGAGTGTCTAGCGTCTTGGTATGGATTCACTACAGTCAGCCAATAGCTAATGCCTCTAAAGAAAGTATTATTTACATCTCGTTCTTCAAATACTTCAGGAAACAATTCTCCACTTCCTTGTAGGATGAGAGCCAGAACTTTTCTCCAAGATCTTGCATGCAAGAAGTGCTTGTAGACCGAGATGTGTGAATCAGTTGGGAAGTCACTTTATGTGATGTACAGTCAATTTACATGCAGTGCAAAAAAACACGTGGCAAGAAAATTAGTAGAACTTTGAGTGCAGCTGTAGAATTTAATTTTCATTTTATGGACTTTAAAATTGATATAATTACATTATTATGGGAGCTATAAAATATTTTCCTAGAATATTCTAGGGGAGTATTTTATTTTGAAAAATACAAGTTACTCAAAAATAAGTCTGAGAGAATTCAAAAGAATATTTAAATTATTTTCTGCTTAATAGTAGAAATTTGGGAAAAAAAAATATCCAACAAAAATAAAAACAGATCCAGTGGTCATACCGTATTGGATCTATTTTGCAATTAGAAAGCAATTTTTTTCCTTTATAGTCCTCGGTAGTCAGCCCCAAATTCATGGCTGATTAAGGCAAGTAAAACTGTTTCTATGCATAAATACTGTTTTAAATTAGCTGTTGTTGTTGTTTGTTTTGTAGAAAAGTTCAAAAGGTGGCTCTGCAGTTCATTCGTACCCAAACTTTGATCCTTCAGCTGATGTTTCTGCTTTGGACAAAGCTATTACTGTAAAGGGTAAGCAGAGTAAATGCTTAATGTGTTACATTAGGATTCTTAGAATATCTTGAGAATATCTCTGAATGAAATATCAGAGCCACAGGGGAATGAAAAGCAGCAGAGGTGACTCAACTTTTAAAAGCCCAACCAGACATTTAATTAGGTCACGTGGTAAAAAAAAATCCCTGCTCTTTGATATTCTGACATTGAATTACAGTTTCAGCTCTTAATACTACATTACAGTTAATAAATTTCTTGAATTTGATTTCTGGAGAATATTAAAAAAAAACAACAAATAAACAAAACAAAAAACAAAGCCACCAAAGATACTGTACCATAATAAGTCTGTTTAAAATTTGATTTCTATAGAATCCATTCAAGGCAGTGGATAATGTATTACCTTATTAAGTAGTGTGTGTTTCTATTACATTTCTCTTTTTAATGAAGTTAACATTTGACACTTTAACTGTGCTTTGAAACCTTTTTCAGTTTAGCTTGCTGAATTTAAATGAGTACTCTGTCTGTTATTTATTTATGTACTTATTTTTAGTTCTGCCCTCAGATCTCTTTCAGACTTTTTATACTAAATTGTAGAAATGTAGGCTTCTGAGTTCTATGGGAATCAACCAGGTTTCTTCATGGCATCTCTTGTAGCTCAGTAGATGAGTACAGTTTTCCTTTTAAAAGGAAAACTTTGCTGTGTTTCCTTTTAAAAGTTAAACTTTGCTGTGTCAAGCAATCAAAATGTGATGCAGTACAAATAATAAAACTATTATTTGATTAAATGGTGCACTATAACATTCCTAATCTAGCAGTCATTTGGTGATTTATAGGTGTGGATGAAGCCACCATCATTGATATCTTGACTAAAAGAACAAATGCTCAACGTCAGCAGATCAAAGCTGCCTATCAGCAGGCAAAAGGAAAGGTATAGTATAACCAAGTTGAGTTTAAATGTGCATGTGGAATAGCAATATTGATCCTGGCAGTTACGGTACAGCAGCTTTTACTTTGTAGAACAAAATATAGCAGTGATACTGTCTTCTGTAGTTCATGAAAACAGCAGTGACAGTAATCCTGAGACTATATTGTCACTGATAATTCTTTGAATGTAATGGCAATCCTTTTGAGATCAAAAGATAAAATTTAAACTTCCGGTTCTCTAGGTTTTAAAATTTTCAAAGGATTTCTTATACTGCAAAATTAGAAGGAATGCATATGTTTACTAACACTTGGGAGACAGCCTATAGAGGGAATGAGAGGAATAAAGAAGGGAATTTTAGGGGTGAAATATTCACCAATTATTTATGTCCAGAGAGAGCACCAAATAGTATGGAAAAGATATAGGACTGTAAAGCTGTTTCACAACTATATCGACACTGATGAGAACAGTACAGGGAAAAGTGTGCTTCTGCACAGAGAAACAAATATTCCCTGTAATTGGGAAGCTTGTAAATTACTGCACATTTCTGCAAGAGGTTTTAATTGCTTTTTTTTTTTTTTTTTTCCTTTTCCCTGTAAAATACTTGCCCAGTTAGAACTATATATCTAAATTTAAATTGCATTTGCAGACTGGAGTTAGTGTACCTTTGCTCATTGGAAAGTGATGGTTCAACAGAGACCTAGATATACTGGAAAGAATCCAACATAAGGCCACTAAGATCATTAAGAGACTGAAGCATCTCTTATATATGGAGAGAGTGGGAGAGCTGGGACTTTAGAGTCTAAAAAAAAGAATGCTCAGAAAAAGATCCCATCAGTGTCCATATGTGCCTAAATTCAAGGTGCGGAGAAGACAGAGGAGAGCTCTTTTCAGTAGTGCTCAGTAACAGAACAAGAGACAATGGGCGCAAACTGGAATAGGTCTCCTGGAGAGGTTGTGAAGTCTCCTCAGAGATCTTCAAAAGCCATCAGGGTGTGTTCCTCACCAAACTGGTCTGGATGTCAGTGCTTAAGCAGGCAAGTAGAACCAGATGGCCTCCAAATAGACATATCGACCTCAGCCATTATGGAATTCTGTGATGGGGAATGGGTGAAAGCTGTCCTGAATACTTGCTGTAAAACCCTGACTCTTTAGTTAACATTAAGATGACAAATCAGAAATTTCAAGAGGTTTGTAATTCTTTCTTGTGGCTAAAAGAATGATGCACACTAAAATTTATCGCAGATTAGACTACTTCTCATATTGTGGCAGAACAGTGGTTTTTAACAGTTTACTAGCTTCATAGTGTTGGGGCATAACCTGACAGGAAGGTAAGAAGCAAGCAGTTCTTTTCTCACTCCTCCCTCAGTGGGACTGGGGAGGGAATTTGAGAATGGGTCACACTTGCAGGCTGCAATAGATTTAGTTGAATAGAACAGAAAAGCAAAGGAAAAAAGGAAACGGTAATAATAAAGGAGTACGCAAAATAAGTACGCAAAAAAATTCAACTGCTCACCACATACAGAACCAGTGCCTGACCAACAGCAATCTCAATGCTATGACTAACTGCCCCCAGTTTTATTGTTCCATGAACATGATGCCAAGATGTGTGTGATGTACAAGATACCCCTTTAAAAAATTTGGATCAGCTGTCTTGGTTGTGAACCCTTCCAATTTTTCGTGCATGCCCAAACTCTTTGCTGGCTGGGCAGCAAGAGGAGCTGAAAAATCCTTGACTTAATGCAAATACTGCTTTGCAAAATCTAAAATATTGTGTTGTCAGCATTGTCTTTCTCCTAAATCTAAAACACAGCATACTAGCCACCATGAAGAAAATTAATTCTAACTCAATTAAAAACAAAACACAGAGTTTCTCCCTCATTGTTTATAGAGTCTGGAAGAAGACTTGAAAAAGGTGCTGAAAAGCCACTTGGAAGATGTTGTTGTTGCTCTTCTCAAAACTCCAGCTCAGTTTGATGCTGAAGAATTAAGGGCCTCTATGAAGGTAAGGCAAAAAATTGAGAGAAGATTTTACTAAAGAGAAGTAAATAACTCACAGGACCTTTAACTGCCATTGGATGCACATTGTATAAGCTTGTGTATAATATTAATTCCATCCCTGTTTTATAAAATACATCAGTGCTGGTAATCCACAACCAGTCACTAGAAACAAGATAGCAATCTCTGCTGAATTTCAAGGTTGGAGAAGATTGGTTGCTCTTTTGTGAGCAAGAGCTCTCTTTGCTCTTTGTCTTCTGAAAATTGGAAAGTGGTTTCTGATGAAGTGCTAGAAGGACACAGAGTCTACATATGTGTTTGCTTAAGCTAAAATAGAAAGGAAAATGAGCATTTTTCATCAGTTTTTATATTCTTTTCTTCTATGCTTTGTCACTTTAACAGCTCTGTTGGGTATCAGCGTGATATTAGATGCCAAAAAATGAGTCCTAAATGAGACGAAATTACAACATTTTATGAAAGCAAAATGTTTTTCCTTTTTTATGTCTTGCTCCGTGATTCTTATTGTATTTTTTTTTTCTGAATTATGAGTTTTCCACATTAAGGAATATATTTTAAAAATTCAATCATTTTTAACAGGGGCTTGGAACTGATGAAGATACTTTAATTGAGATTCTGGCGTCAAGAAATAACAGAGAAATCAGAGAAGCCAGCAGATACTACAAAGAAGGTAATTCAGAGAAACAAGGAAGTATAATGCAAGGAAGTATGCAAGACTGAAAGATGGCCAAGCCCTGTCCCATAATGATTCATGTCTCTGGTATTTATTTATCAAAGCACTTGTAACAAACAGATCTGTTCAAACTAAATTCCTGGAGTGAAAGAATCTAGAATGGGTTATGCATATCCTCTCTAAACTCTGTGGGAACCTTACTTCTCAAAGAGGAGCTGACATTTTAGGGGGCAAGTAAAATTTCATATAACACTGAAAGAGATGTGGGGAAGGAATAGTGATGAATTCTGGCTTACATAGGTCTCGGTATATTAGGAAAAGATTCATGATTCCAGCTAGAACTATGAGTATTTCTTGAAATGGTTAACACATTAATTGCCTTCTGTACAACACAAGGAAAACCCTGGTGGTCCTCTTTTTCCATTGCTAAGCCTTGTCTTTCTTCTTAAAATCTTATCATAGAATGGTCTGGGTTGAAAGGGACCTTAAAGATCATCTAGTTTCAAGATTGTCTTACTAACCTCGACAAAAAAACGTACTGAAATTAACAACACATATAATTTGAAGGATAGGAACAATCTATGAACTGAAGGCAGAGAAAGTTCAGAGAGGTAACATAGAGACATATTGTGTCTAACACAGAGGTAACAGAGACATATTGTGTCTTCTCCCATATACGTATTAATTGCTGCCATCAGTCATGTCATTTTATGGAATTATGAGCTAACTTTTCCAATCGAACAGTTTCAGTTAGAAACCTAGAATAATAGTTTGAATTTTATTTATTTATTTATTTATTTATTTTTCCCAGAAGAGTTTTGCGCCGAACAAAGCATCCAAACATAAGAATGAGGGACAAATTTATCTCAAAGTTTCAAGGTTTTTGGGCTTTCATTTTTGTTTTCATTTCCCCCCCGCTATCTCACAAGCAGGAGCCTACCCATTAGAACTTTAAACAAACTAGGATTCACTTTAATTTCATTTCAGTACTGAAGAGAGATCTGACACAAGATATCATTTCTGACACATCTGGAGACTTTCAAAAGGCTTTGGTTACCCTGGCCAAGGTATGTTGTACTTAAATATTTCAGTGACAGCAGTAATGTCAGGATTACGTTAAACTTGTACAATTAATAAGAATTTAAGAATTATTTCCTTGCACTGTTTTTTCTTATGTAACATAGACCATATGCATTGATTCTTCAACAAACTACAATAAGATTTCTCTCAGAAAGATTTTAAAGAAATGTATATTTGTTGTTTATTACAATTCATTATTTTGATGTTTAAGATTTACAGTGGTAGCTGTGTCTTAGCACTTGAAAAAACAGCTAGAATATCTATTGACTAGAAATATAAAAGGAAAAAATGTTTACAAGTAGAGAGAGAAACTTTTTGACTACCTATTAAAATGCTTTTCTTGTTGTGAGATAGTTTCAGGGATCTAATATATTGACAGATTTTTTTTTAATTTTTATTTTTATATATTTAATTTAATTTTATTTTTTTGTGAATGCATGCTCAAAAGCAGTTCAGTTGAAGCATGGGACCCAAGAAGTAAAAGTAACTTTTTAGAATACATGAATATTTAGTGCCAACACTGCCAAGTACATGTGTATGAAGCTTGTATATGTACAGAGGATTATTTTATGATACATCCATGTGCATGGTTTAGGTTTTCAGTTTTCCTTTTAAATCATCTTGGAAGAAGTCTATTCAGTGGTCATCAGAGAGCATGTCGCAGCTTTAAAGATTGGCAAAACTTCACATTACGACACTAATATCAGTGGGTTCTAATGTATGATTTCGGAAATACATTGCTGATGGCCCCAGAAATGGGAGCTCCGATTGATTAACAAAAATGTCAGCTCACAGAATAACTAACGTAACTGCAGCGGTCTGCAGTTCTGTATTGAATTGTTGTTGAGTACGGCAGACCAGAGCTCTAAAGTACTGAATTTTACTGAACTTGATTATTTTAACTAACAGTGAATTTTCTTATTTTTATATAGGGTGACCGATGTGAAGATCATTACGTGAATGATGATCTTGCTGACAATGATGCCAGGGTAAGACTACACTTAGCACTCTGCAGAGCTTCTTTACTTGACGTTATTACAAATTCTGCCTGGCTGTGAGTGTTCTGTCTCACCTCTTGTGCAATGCAAACTTGACAAACAGTTGTATATTATGTAGCAATATTTTCTGAGGGGATACTATTTTCCAAAGTTCATGAGGTTTGTTAGCTGAAATGAAGCCTTTAATAGCCAGTTTCAGAAATGTTGCAAAACCTCTTCTACTTCGTGTAAAACATACAGAGCATTTAAGGTAGAGGCCAGTATTAGGAGAAAATAGACTTAATCTTTTAATTTGCTTGTTGTTTAAAATAAGTAAGGTTCTTCAACGGAGAGTCAAAACGTGTTTTTAGGTAGGTAAAGAACCAGATACTGTCAGTCTCACAGTCATTTTCTACATAATTCTAAAATAAACAATATTTTTCCCTTATTTTTTCTGCTTTTAGTGTGACAGTCATGCTAATACACTGTTAAACCTTTACAGCCTGTTCTGAGTCTTCACTTATAAATTCCTGCATCATTTGCAGTTTAAATCTAGACTGGATTTAAATTACTATTACTTTAAATCCAGCTGGGAAAAGGTCAATGAGAAGTGTTATTTTTATTCCTGCTATTTGAAGGGTTTAGTTTTGCCATCAGCTCTACATATGAAAGGATAGTAAACTAATACTCCATCTGAGATCCAAAGTTCAATACAATTTCCATTGAAGTCCAGAGTCTTCACTGCCAGTACCTAGAGGGAATGTTGTTCAATCATTTTTGTTGTACTGTGAAAGCATTTAATTAACACTTCTAGAAAGGTTTGAGTAGGTGGGGAAATTTACTGAGGTTGATTCTTACTTTACTTTAAAGTCACTCTGGAAAGACAAGAAATACCTAGTGGATAAGCTTCTCTTTCTCTTTTTTTGTCTAGTTGATCAGAGCTAATTTTCTTCCTTTGAGGGAAGCCTGCCACTCCTAAACTTCCAAGCAGACTGTAATATATCATGATACATAAAAAAAAAATCTTCACTCAAGAAAGAAACATACCCAGGAAGGCTAGATGGTGGTTCTAAGATGTCTGAAAATATTATTTGTATCTGTACGATACTCTCTACAAACTACTGTGTCATAAGCAAAGCATGAAGTATAGCTTGATAGAACTAGAGCTGGAGGCTGTGTGGAGTAATGTATGTTGTTATGAACAAGAGTCTTCTACTGCAAATGGTGACCTCCATTTGGGTGGTAGCCTCAGGAATACAGTACATGTATATGGGTTTTATTATACTGATGTTAATTTTACAATTTTAATTTTTTTTTTAAAGGTTTTTGTTTGTTTGTTTGTTTTGTATGACAGGCCTTATATGAAGCAGGAGAGAAAAGGAAAGGGACGGATATTAATGTGTTTATTACCATTCTTACTTCAAGAAGCAACACTCATCTTCGAAGGGGTAGGATTTGTGAAATTTTTTTCCTCACAGGAACTGTGTTTTGAAGTATGAAGTATCACAGTATGAGGCCTTCTCATAAATTCAAAGGTTATGTAGATTTCCAAGATGTTAGAATGACTGCTATGAAGGTTATGCTTGCCGACCTAATGGAGCATTTGGCCACTCAGCCATTCTTTTCGCTCTAGTAAAAAGCAGTATCACTTAGTTTATTAACATAACTGTTACTATGAAGTCTCACAAAACTAGTGACCACAAGGACAATGAATCAGTGTGGCAGGGTTCCAAACACATGGTGTTGCTCCTTAAACCAGGTTGCCCTCTGTGAGAGATATCACCTTACTCTACAGGTTCCAGTGGAGTAGCTGTATCACCTTTTCTTCTGCTAATGTGAAAACGAGCCCCACCCTAGCATAGTTCCATTCCTCATGTTGACTCCACCAGCTCATACAGTACTACTTTTGTTTACACTGTGCTAGCTGAAGGAAATGATAAAGATGGCTTACAACCAATCATGTATGTTCACTGCCATAGGAGTGCAGCCAGAATAACAAGGTCAAGATTGAACCAGAATACTATATTTTCATCACTCCTCACTGAGTATTCTTCCCTCTTTTAGTCTTTCAGAAGTATGCTAAATACAGCAAGCATGACATGAACAAGGTACTTGATTTGGAGCTGAAAGGTGATATTGAAAACTGTCTGACAGCCCTTGGTAAGTACTTCTGTAGATAATAACCTATTATGTATGCTGACTGTATGAAAAACTTTTACTTCATGCTAATGGAAAACCATTTTGGTTTATCTTCACTGAGAAGCAAGACATTAATTATTTGTAATTATTAAAAACATAATATATTTTCTTTAACGGTGCTCTTCAAGAAAGTACTATTATAACGTTCATGATAAAGATGTATATTAAGACCCTCAAAATTACCCTGATGAACAATAAGGTGAGCCACTTAAATTTCTGTTGTTCTTAGACCAAGGCTGGAATCAGAAAGCAGACCCTCAACTTGTTTTTAGCATCACAGTCAAGCATACTTTGGATAAAAACAAATCAGATCTCTCTTAGTATCAGATGTGAAGGGCTTACAAAGTATCAGGTCATAACCTCCAGTTTAGCTGTGGAGAACCTGAATGTTTTCACGTTTTTCTTTGTAAGAACTGCAACATTTTTCTTAATTTTGTGACAGCAGACTTGGAAGTACAGTCCTGCCTTCAGAGTAAGTAGAGTTTTCTGCTGTGACTGAATTGCCTTCTGAACAGACAGGAAAGGAACTGCTACTTCTGCCATATTTTGAAGACAAGTGAAAAAATAAACAGATTAACTGTGTATACTAGTAGGAACACTAGGTGTTTTAAGAACTCTTCAGATTTTTGCTTTTGTTTCTTTCTACATTTACAATATACATGAATAATCCTACTGTCTCATTATAGTGAAGTGTGCCACAAGCAAGCCAGCTTTCTTCGCTGAAAAACTCCACTTGGCAATGAAGGTAACATCAAGAAAGAGCTTCTTGTCTTCATGGTGTGCTTTATGAATGGAAAAATAAAACATAGAGCTAGAATTCTTTAAGAATTTTGTGCAATAAAAAAGTGACTGCAGAGGAGAATCCAGTGATTCTTTCTGCGTGACTTCACCCCTTTGAAATTTCTGAGTGTCCTTACATAGAAAGAACTGTTGATTTGCCAAAGAGTATTCAGGAAGACATCCGTCCATTCACACATGTATCTTATATCTGCATCTGTATTGTGACAGAAATCTAACTGAATGTTTTCATATTTTTGTAACCACTAAAATATTGATAATAATGAAATAGGAAAGCAATTACAGATCAGGAGGGGAACCTTGTAGGAGCTTAGTCTTTGGCAAAACATCTGACAATTTTGGATCCTGAGTTGACTACAGTGCACGTGGCCCATGGAACAGTATATTATGCAGGAATTTATGTAAATCCTGTGATTTCATAAGGATCAACTTTGACTGGCCCATGAAAATCTGGGTGAATCATGAAAATAACAGTTCATTAAAATAAAATAATAATAATAATAAAAAACTCACCACAAAAATACACTACAATTAAATCTAGGTGGTCCCTGGTTTTCAGCAAACATGATGAAAGGCTTGTGTATTTTTAGGAAGCAAATAAACAAATTCATAAAAAGAAGTCCAAGGGTGGAGACAGACAAAATCTGGCCACACAGGAACTAGAAGGGTGAATATGAGTGGACTAAATATTTTTGAGAAATAGGATCTTAGTATTGCCCAAAAATGGATTAACAGAAAGAACCTGAATTAGGAAAATATTTCAGTGACTTAAATAGCATCAATTTTTGTTTATTATTTTGACAGGGAAGTGGGACACGACACAAACAGCTCATCAGAATCATGGTTTCACGCCATGAAGTAGACTTGAATGAGATAAAAGCTTATTATAAGAGTCTGTATGGTATATCTCTTCGCCAAGCGATTATGGTAGGTTTTCTCTTCAGTGAACTACAAAATGGTAAACAATCTTAATGCTTGTTAATTCTTCTGCTTTTCAGTCATCTGAATAATTCATAGCTGAATAACTCATGTTCTCAGTGATCCATATGCTCGTAGAACTGACTGACTTCATGGTGCAATATTTTTGTTGCAAAAACTATAATATTTGGCTAATTGTGATTATTTTATAGTAGATACCAAAAGTTGAAAGATTACTCTGTTCCCAAGTTCCTGACTTCGGCAGACTAAGCATGTTAATGGGAGGTACTCAGTTCAAGCTCATGATGTGGATTATACATATATGTTGTAAAATGATGAATTTATTTAGGTGAATGTCATATGTTTGGTAAATGTACTGAAATTGATTTTGCTTGAGAGCATTATCCTAACAATTGTACTCTGTACTTTGACAGGATGAACTCAAAGGGGATTATGAAACCATCCTGGTGGCTTTATGCGGAAGTGATAAATAAGTATCTTGTTCTCCTGATGCACCCAAGCCCTGTTGCTGAAGGTGTTTATATTAGCCCCAGCTGCCTATATAAAATACAGGCTTCACACAGTGATATTTCTTTGGAACTGTACTTAGTATACAGCTTTTATGTAGAAAACCTGGAACTTGGAATGTATTCTGTGTGGAATGGATGTATCTTTTTACCACTATTTATCTAAAGTCAACAAATGCCATTAAGTTTCTTTTTGCTTGATTAATCATGAAAGAATGAAGTTTTCATCTAATAAAATCAGGCTAACTTTAAAAAATAAAATTAACCTCTGTGAATTTTACTTGTAGAATCATTTTTTTTTCTTCATTTACTATCAGTTTGTCTGCACACAGTACATGAAATAAAATTAAATAATTTACTTTTTTTTTTTAATAGTCAAAACAGAATGTAACAGTATCAGAATACAGCTGAATTTGTACCGTTTTCTTTCACTTCAGCTAGGATTTATGGAAATCAGATATTAAAAATTAACTGAAAATGACTTGTTAAAGTGTTAACAATGTGAAAGAGCAAATGTTATATTTGACTTGCTCTTTAAAGATATTGCTTATAGTTTCTACACTGGAAAAAGAAAAAAAGAAAGGAATAATTACAGTTCATGATCTTTTTTTTTTTTTCTGATGGTCTTATACGGTATCCACAAAATGGAAAACCTGCTATTACTACCTCTATTTCTCTGTTTTGTGTCACTGTCAGATTGTAGACCCCTAATGAGGTAATTATAGACCCCAGGTGCACTGGTGGAATTAGGCTTGTTGATTCTTAGTTTCATACAAATGTTGCTGGCCTCTTTTGTGGTGGCTTCCAAATATTCCTTTGAACAACAGCAGACATAGCTATTGGGAAATCAGAGATCAGCCTGGATGTTCTGTGATAAAAAATTGCAAGATCTGTCAGTTTCACACTGGAACGATCTAGGATAATAGAAATAGATACCTGGAGAAGTTGAAATTTTATTCTAGAAAAAAATATTAGAATGGCTACATCTGGATAGAATATTACCACATAACTTTCACAGAGACAGTATTTTTTTTTTTCTTAACTACCCCATGTATTTTTCAAGACACATATACCTGTACTACTATAGTTAACTCTGGTCATAATTCTTATTGTCTTCATAGGATAAAAAGAGAGAGTCAGGCAGAAGAGTTTATGGGAAATAAGCATGATAATCGTCAACCAAAACAGAAAAACATAGAAGCAGATAAACACACACCAATTATGTTTAAGAGATCTCACTTATTAACTGACAAGCTTCAGAGAAAAGCAGAACAAACCACTCTGTATGTTTTGACTATGTTACTAGCAAAAGATTCACTTTCTCAAGAGGCAGATATCCAGAGAATTCAACACCCCTTGAAAAAAAAAAAAAAAAGAGCAAACCTGTAGTTTGTAGTTAGGTCATAACTAATTAAGTTGCAAGAAGCCAGTTATTAGGCCCGATCAGGAGACTCTTTTTGCAACATATGCGTTATTTTGAAATTGAGAGGTGTTTCAGCTCTGCAGAAGGTTAGAATCTGATTTCATCAACATATGAAATGTTTCTCAAGAGGTACGTACATTCATCAGGGAAGTCATAAGGTGCAAAAACGCACCAAAAAAGCAATTGTATCTTCAAAAATAATATAGCTTAAGGATTGGTAGAAAATGTGTATATATCTTAAGTGGGCTTTTCCCATTCTTGTTTTGCAGAGTTCAGATGGGCCTCAAGAGTAGCATGCTAGCATGCTTCTTTTGAGAGCCTGATCTTGCTATTCAGCTTTAATACCTGAACAAGTGAGCACTTGAAAGTCTCATTAGGTGAAAATGAGGAAAAAATAGATAGACAGTATGAAGTCAAACACATTACAAAGAGGAGTACTTGCTAGCTTAATATGAGTTTTGAAGATCTGGGAAACCGGAAAAAATGATTACATTACATTACTACATTCCAACAGCCCTCCTAATTGTAAGACATTTCAATAGATTTTCACGTGTGCCCTTAATAGAGGCTAGAGTGGCACCGTTTTGAGTATATTCTGTTTGGTCCCATTTCTGCAAATGTAAATACTGCTTTTGTTGAAGAAGAGGGATTGCAGTATGTCTATGTAGTTGCGTGTCAATGAGTAATCATAGGTTAACTACTGCTGCATTCAGTTAAATCCTTCTAGCCTTTGATTTCCATCCAAGAGGCACTGGTTTCTGTACAGTGAGAGTATTACTCTCAAAAGTTTTTTTTAAAAAAGGGAAGTTTTAAAAGAAGAACTCTCTTGACAATCTTCACAAGCGTCCTTACTGTTATTACATATTGTCTCTACTTCCCATTTCCATGGCAAAATTTCATCCAACTTTACAGTTCAAAATTATTTTCAAGTACTGAAGAATGTAGGATTTCTGTTAATAGTTGTGAAACAGACTGATTACACCACTCATTTCATTGTGAAAGGGCTTCCTGATGGTCAGAATGAGAGATGGGGAATGATATTTCTTTTAAAATAATAACGATAATTAAGTGTTCCAGTTAAAGAAACACCTAAGGGCTTAAGTAATTTCCTGGCGTTTAGAAAGGGCAGTCCCTATCCAAAGCAGCTATGGTGCACAAGCAGGTGGGGATAGAGAGAGCAAGCAGTAAGTGGATGACCATTTATAAGGAAGTGTTTTCTAGGCAAATTACTAAGTGCATCAAAAAGGGGAAATTAAGCGAAGCTCTAAATATAAGTCACTTTAGTCAGAATATTTTTAAGAGCAGATAAGTTTATGCTGAAGATAGGTAAAAAGAGGTTGTTTCTCCTGCTTTTACACCTAGCAAAGGACAAAATCTAACATATAATGTCTGCAAATGAATTTGAAACATATATCCTAAGGATTCCACTCAATAGTTTCCTACTTATTATGCTGAATTTTGGGTGTCCACAGAGTTCTACTAAAAAAGGTTACTTGTGTGTTTTCTGCTGCCACTTTATTAATCAATATTAGAAATAAAGTGTTGGTTAAAGGAAAAGAAAAAAAAAAAGGAGGAGAAAACAAAGTGATATTTTTGACTCCTCCTAAACTACTCTCAAACCAAACAAAACATCCACCACATTATATCAAAACAATTTAGACTGCAAAGAACTGTAGAGTACTCAAGATGTTTGGGTGAAAACTTGCTTGTAATGGAATTTACACAACTGCTTGTGAAGCACAGAGTATGAATTCTATAGTAATTCTTCTGAAGTGGGGAAAGTAATGCACAAGAGACTGCAAAAATAAAGAATCTAGTGGCGACAAGGGATGCTACTGCTACACTGTGAAGGCAGCCAGATGTGCTCTTGGGAATACATATATTAGCATTTCAATGGCACTGGGATTTTTGCATTCACTTAAGACTTCCAAAGGAATGGTAGCCCAGCTATTTAAAGCTTATGCAGGAGAGGTAAAAGTTGAAATTAAGAGAAAAGAAAATGCCTATAAATTTGTCACAGGAAACGCCATAATGAAATCCACAGTAGACCTTTTTTTTTTTTTTTTTTTTAAGGTAAATTGTGGGAAGGAGGTGGGATGAAAGAGAAGAAAACAAAATCCTAACAATTAAAAAACCAACTAACAAAAACTTTAATAATTAAACGACCATCAAAACAATCAACCAATCAAACAAACAAACAAAAAAGAAAAACAACAGAACTAAAATGTCAATTTTCTCATCATCGTATGGTGGCAGCCTGTAGGAATAAAAGTGCTCTGAGAACATCATAGATTAATCAAAGTAACCCTGTAAAATCACGCTCCATCTCCATTGATGCAGAACAGGAATAACTTTTCTAAAAGACTGGGATTTTTGCTCAAGCTAGAAAGTACTGGAAAAACATTCTTTCAAATCATGCTAATTATTTTATCAGTGCTTCATAAAAAGCACTGAATATGTAAAGCATGTCACGTTTATAACATCGCTGTTTTTTCTGATCCATCCTTTTCATCGGCTAAGACATATTCTCCCATTTCTTTTTTTTTCACTGTGCATGCTCTTGTAATTCTTTCAGCCTGGCCTGAATGTTAAGTTTGCACGAGGCTAGGAAAGGTATCTGGAGTTTTCCCCAGTTGTTTCTAAAACTTTGAGCTCTGGTGCCACCCTGTGTGTAACATGAGAACAATGACAAATGAAAACATTACGGCAGGAATTCAGCCTTACACAAGCGAAGAGCATGCCTGGACGCTGCTTTCCAGGATGTCATAGTGACAAGACCTAAAACAGATCAGTTTCAGAACAGTTTATTGTGGAAAATGGGACCTTGTTTGTTCGTTTGTTTGCTTGTTTTAAAGGGCTCTGCATTTAAGTGGAAATAAGAGGGGAAAAGATAATAGGACTACTTGATTCACAGTTAAGAGGATAATAGAGAGATTTCCCAAGGCAAAGAAAAACATTAGAACACTCAGTAAAAATATTTTTAAACATGTTACCAGTGTATCAGTGTAATTCTACATCTGAAGAAGGAAAATGGTTGTTTAAACCAAGTCACTCACTTGTGAGACAGTTGCATGCCCTACTACCTGGCTTTCTGTAGCTTGTGTGAAACACCAAAGGCTCTGGGAACACAAATTTTGGAGATTATTGTTCAGGAGATTTGAAAAACACTTGGAATGAGAACAAACATCTAATAGTTACTGTAATGTTAGACATCGTTACAGCAAAGCTACTCTCTGCGCTTGCCCAGTGTAAAGATACAAAGGCATCAGTCTGTTTTACATAGAGTCATAGACTCTAAGAACTGTTTGGGTTGGATTGGTATGATCTGGCACCTTTAAAGATCATCTAGTTCCAACTCCCTGCTCTGGGCAGGGTTGCCAACCACTAGATCAGTTTGCCCAAAGTTCCATCCATCATGACCTTGATCACCTCCAGGGAGGTCCACAGCTTTTCTGGGACACCTGCTCCAGCACCTCATTGCCCTCTCAGAGAAAGATTCCCCACTGACACATAATCTAAATCTCCCTTCCTTTAGTTTAAAACCATTCTTTTTTTTTTTTTTTCTTTTTTT
Organism: Alectoris magna; assembly: GCA_030625065.1. Lineage (NCBI taxonomy): Eukaryota > Metazoa > Chordata > Aves > Galliformes > Phasianidae > Alectoris > Alectoris magna. The sequence goes on from CM060564.1 coordinate 44,152,836, forward strand.
TTCTTTTTTTCTGTCACTATCACTATCTTTTCAGTCATTTTCTCTGTACAAAGTTTATTTCCATTTTATTTATAAGCTCCCTGCATCTTCATCTCAAAAATTGCCAGTGAAAAAAATGTTGTCAAATGTTTTTGCATTCATTTTGTGCTTCTCTTCAGTAAAATCATTGGAATACGATCCTCTAAAATGTCTCTGAAAATATGTCCTTTAATTTTTCACTTCATTGCCTTGCCATATCTTAAAGTACCTCCTTCATTCTACTGATCAAATAGTCATAGAACCATGGAATTGTAGCTCCCCTTTAGATACTGGAAGGCCTCATTCAGATCTCCTCGAAGCCTTCTCTTCTCCAAGATGAACAGCCCTGGCTCTCTCACCCTGTCCTCAGGCTAAACAAACACTGCATAGGTAGAAAAGGTTCCATGAGTATCTTTAGTATAATTTTCTTAGCCGTTCTTTACACATCAGTATATCAGGATATTTCTGGATTATTTCTGAATACCACAGAGGAGAAGTGAGATCTTGTTGGTTCTTGGATCATCTTTTGCAGAGATTTTCATTAAATTTTTCACTGTGATAATAACATAGGTATCCTGAGCAGTTACAGTTAATTAGTATTCTCTAATATGCATTTATATGACCTGCATATGCAATTAAATGCACTGTGCCTATTTCAAACACCACTTAGTCCCTTATTCCTGTCTACATTAAATGATTGTGAGCTATAATGAAAAACTACCATTTGATTTTTCCATATAGACAATGAATGTAAGTTACTGAAAGAAAAAAACTTGGACTGCTTACTGCTCAATTTTGTCTAATTAGAAAATTCAGTGTTTTCTTTTCCTTCTACTATCTCTTGCCATATTCTAATCTATGATAGAACCTGGCTCCTAAGTTACTGGTAATTTAAATTTCTTGCAGGATTTTTGGGAAGTTACCTCTGAATTTAAAAAATCCAACTGAAATGAAAATGCTCTTCTGCCATTCTGGTTATTTTACAGACAGGACAAAGTTAGTTGATAGAAGAATCCACTTTATTTATTTATGTAGTGGAGTCATACACGTACAACTGTAAGGATGACTAGATGATTTTGCTTGATAGACTTTTCTAGTTGCCTCACATTTCAGCTAATATGAAAGTGTAGATTTTTTTTCTGATTTATGCATAGATTGTTTCCTTTTCAGACTAGTTTAATCATAAATGTAAGTGGATGTGAAAATAACCATAAATTATTCATTATTCATGCAAACACTATTCTTCAGAAAAGGCTCAGGGTTAAGGGAATAGAATTTTTGTTGCATTCTTTGAAATTATCAATATGTGGCACTGTCTAAAAAGTAAAAAATTTTCCTTTGTTTGATAGAAGGAAATACTATTAGTTTCTGGAAAGTCTAAAACAAATTATAATTAGCCTTTTGGAAAAAGGAAGGTTATTTTTCTGGTATTTCTGTTTTGCTTTGTATGCTCTTTCTTTATTCTTATGGTACGTTAACCAGATCAGATCCTTTTATCAAATGCAAATATAAAGACATGGAGAATTGTTCAAAACCTCTTAATCCCACTCCACAACATGTAAATTTTTGAATTTTGTGTTTATTATTTAAAATTTAGAGTATAAATATATAGCATATTTATAAGGAAAATACAGAAATGCATTTTATGAAACTACAGATATACAATTCAAAACACTTAACAATGAAGAGTCCTCAGCCTTCATAGGGATGTTTTCATAAATTACACTGAAAATTAGAAGTCAATAAGACAAGGAAAATAAGAAAAGAGTCAGCATCATTGAAACATCTGTGCTGGTAATTACATAGTTCTACCTAGGAGAATATTTTTCTCCTTTCCTCTTAATGCAAAATTCAAAATGCTTCCTGTTAGGATGTAGGTGATACTGTCTGTACTCCCTAAAACCGCTAGATGTAGCTCTTGGCAGTTGCAGGAGAAAGTCGTTTTTAAGCCTTCCCCCACTCCCTCCTTCTTCTCATATCCACCCCCCATTCTCACCCGGAAATTCGGTATTTTGTTGCTGGTTCTTGTATTGTTTATTTATTTTGTTCCGACTTTGTGTGTGTGTGTGTGTGTGTGTCTGTTTTTTCCTCTCCACAAGTCTCTACCTTGCACGTGTCACTTAAAACAGTGAGCACCCTCTTTTGTGGTCCCTGGATTTGTCAGTACCCCTGCCACTAAACATGGTAAAAAAAGGTAAAGTACAAGATCTATTCATTACATAAATTCTCGTGAATTAATTATAAATTAAAGATGTTTAAAAATAAATTAGGATATACGTTTCCAGGTATCAGCCTGACTTTGCAACGATGGTGTAGTGCAGTTTTCTCTTGCAGCACTGATGCATTTTACATAGCTAGGATGTAGTAATCCAATCAGCTGGCATTGCCACCATACCAGACGGACCCCTAAAAATAGAATTCCTCTAGTAATCTGTCCAGATTATTTAAATCAGTGACCACTTGACAATAAATACATCAGGGCATACTTGCAGAACAGAATTAAAGTGTATCATGAGGTTTTATTTTCAGTGTCACCTAGAAATCTTCCGTATTTTGTTCTAACATTTTAATGGGAAATGCATTTATAAGGACACCTTCTTTTTCTATGTTGCCTTTTAAGCCTATTTTTTTTTTTTTGGTACTGACAGGGCATTCTTCAATATTTTATTAGAATAGTTTAGTTATGGATTTATAAAGTAGGAATATGAATTTCTTCATAAGAAAAAACTAAGGTGTAATTGTAAGCATATATAGATAACGTCATTTCTTTTTTCAGTACTTAGGAGAAGCAGGTTTAAGACACTGGTGTTTTTATTCAGATGATTTTCTAGCATATAGCTGTAAAATAGTGTTTAGAGAGAGAAAGACAGAAAGGATGAATATGATGATGGTAAAAGCTGTGCATTTACCTGCTACTCCCAATTCATTCATGCCCTGTGAAGCTAAAGAACTACAGCCAGGGCTCTGATGCTGCTTTTCATTACAAAAAACAAATGGATAATACAATAAAATGGTAGTTAAATGACAGTGTTAGTGACTGACTGTTGTAAAGCACTTGTATCAGTCCATCTTTGAGTGTTGTTACTGGCAGAAATGCATGAATATTTGGATTTAATTTACTGTTGTTGGTGGACATTTTTTGTTATTAATATGAGAAGTGTTATATAAACTACTTGTAGAAGAATGGCATCTCTCCTCCAGTCTAAACAAAAATAAACAACATGGAAGATACAAATACACTCTCACATAATGGTGCCAACCATTCCCTTATTCACTTGTCCTTTGAGCCCATCTCACATTCTTAGTTGTGTTTGTGCTTTTGTACAGTTCTTACGTGAACAGATGAGGAATAAACACACTTACATGAATGTTAGCTGATCCAAGTGTGGTACTCAGCCTACATGCTGATCAGCCGATTTGCGCATAAGCAGCGATATCTTGTCCAGGTATTATAATAAATGCCTTTTCCAGGAAACAGTGCAGTAGATCATCAGTTTAAAGCAGCCTAATATATAAATATTTACTCATTTTATCCTGTTTTGTTTGATCTCCAGGAGAGAGGAGGGATATTCTCACTTTTTGCAACTCAGTTTCACTCCTTGATTCCTATTTCCATATGCATAGTCCCATGCTGCTGCACAGTTTGACACATTTTGCCTCCATGATGTAGGCTGTTTCTTTTCCTTCTTATCCTGTTAGCCTCACAGCTGGCACTTGTTGCACTTGTCTCTACTTCTCTCCACTTTGTTGGAAAAATACCTGTTTCACTTAATTCAGCATTATATATTTTTTTCATCTACTGATGAACTGCTTGTGGTAATGATCACTTGTGGCTCACCTCTGGTTTTCAACATTCTTCCCTCCTCCACCAAAACATCCATTCTTCCACCTAATCTCTTACTACCACCTTGCTTTGCCTTGCCTCTTTCCTTCCCTCACTTGAACTTTTGGATTTTTCCTACATCCATATCCTAGATGGGAAGAAGTCAAGGGCTGAAGATGTTGCAGCAGAAATTCAGCTCAAATGCAGATCTCAAATCAAAATCTTTGTTTTCACTATGGCAGTATCCACCATACTTTGTTTTCTAATGTTACACCTGCCCCCATTTTCCTTTTCCTCTGTTTGCTGGTATTTCTAGAACCTCTACTGAAAACCATTTTCTGTATGTGTTCAGTGCCTTAGCCTTTGTCTGTAGTAGACACCCTTGTCCTTTCCCTGGTGTCCATCTAGCTGCTCCCCTTTCCTACTCTCCATAAAAATTAAGGGCTTTTAGCTTGCTCTCCCTTCCCCTTTCACTTGTATTCCTTTAATTTTATGGAAAACATTAAACATTTCTGCATTTGGCTGTAGTTCATTGACATTTTTCTACTATATGCTGTCTTTTTGCTCTCTTTGTGTTAGCTTTACTTTCAGTCACTGACTCCTGGATCTCTCTTTATCATTGTAGTCTTCTGTGTTTCTTTCTGAGGATTACACTTTCCAGGCTGATGACTCTCCTAAGGTCTTACTCTTCAGCTGACTTACAGCCCTGGCTTCACCTTTTCCGCCAGCTAGGAGACCAGTCATTTATTTTGTTTCACACTGCAGTTTTCTTACAGATCTTCTTGTTACTTCTTCAGCTGTAATTGATGCTTTTCATCTTAACATTTTTTTCCCTCTCTCTCCTGTGTTCTCTCTATGACTTTTATTAGAGATGATAAATTTTCTTTCTTCCCCTCTCTCTTTCTTGATACGATGCCTCCTCACCTTGTTTTTTCACCTGGATTTGTTTTTCTCCTATTTTAATTCAAGACCAGCAGTTGTAGAGCCAAGCCTTGTTCCCTCTTCTGCATGTGATTTTACAGGTGTTTTTTTTTTCCTTTTTTGTTCAAACTGTGAAGACTATAGTGACATATCACTAGACAACTCCTTCCACCACTAAGTCATACTCTTCTTCTCATGTCAGTTTCCTCAGTACTTCTACCTGATTTCATATTTTGTAATCAGCTATGTACATAAGGGTACAGTGTACATGCAAAAAAGAAGCAGATAGATGCAAGATTGACAAACAGGAATTATCTGTCTTAAATGACTGGAATACACCAGGTGGTCAATAATTAGGACTAGAGGCAATGGTTTCAAGCTGCTGCAGGGGAGCTTCAGGCTGGACATTAGGAAATATTGCTTCTCAGAAAGGGTGGTCAGGCACTGGAATGGCCTGCCCAGGGAGGTGGTGGAGTCACCCACCCTGGGGGTGTCCAAGGAATGATTGGATGTTATGTTGAGGGACATGGTTTAGTGGGAGCTATTGGTGATAGGTGAACGGTTGGACTGGATGATCTTGTAGGTCTTTTCCAACCTTGGTGGTTCTATGATTCTATGATTCTGTGAATCCCTCAGGAAAACATTGTACATTGGTATTAATTTTTAACTCAATACAAGTTGCAGAATAATAATACTGATAATAGTAACAACAATAATAAATTATTATTATTATTCTGCTTTTCTCTACCTGCATAACTCTTCAATCCAGCCAGGTGCAGTCACTTAAAAAATCTCAAGAGCTGCTATGAGAAGATGAACTTTATTATCACTAGTAGTTCTACAAATTTATTTCCAAAATTCTCCTTTTTCTTGGGGGTAAATAAATGGTAAGCTACGCATCTAGTCTAGTCTGTTGTCTTGTGACAAATAGTTTCTATTTTGTTTTGTTTTGTTTTGTTTTAAGGAAGATATTGTGAAACTCCAAAGCTTTAAATTATGCATGTAAAATGGAGAAAACACCAAATATTTCTATTTGCAAAACTCTACACAACTGAGTTCAATTCTGTATCGTTTTGTAAGCAGGCTAAAAATTGTACTTCAAATGCATGGAAATTGTCCAATATAAGCCTGTTAGAGCTATCAGAATCCAACCTGGGATGCACGTATGATGAAAGTATGTAGGTTTTGTTTGGTTCATGTTGTTACTCAAATGGCAGTTTATGTTTGTTGTTGTTTTGTTTTTGTTTTGTTGTTGTTGTTGTTTTGTTTTCATTTTTTTTGTTCCAGGCAGTGAAATTAGATTTGCTGTAGATTTTTGCCAGCCAAGAGTTTGCTTTGTGCGCATTCTTTAAGGAAATAGTTAAACTAACAAAGGTGCTATCCTGGAGTTGAAAATCTGGCTTGTTATATCTAATTGGTAGATGTATGAGGTGTACAATTGATACTGCTATTATATGAAAAACATTTATGTACTAGTAACTTTCTGAAATTCAAAAAATTCTTACTCAAATCAGACATATTTCACTAAATGTCTTCACATTTTTCTGTATTATATATATATATATAAACACATACATATTATTCTATCATATTCAATGAAGATATGAAAATGCATTAGGATAGTAAGAAAAGCTAAAATACTGAAATCCTAGTTTTATAGTTATTATTATCAATGAAATTAACATTGCACATATGTAGAAATATACTAAATTCCCAGTAATTCTACATTTTAGGGATCTATTAGCTTTTTTCTCTCTCTCTCTCTCTTTTTTTTTTTCCTTTTTTTTTTTTTTTTCCTTTTGCCTAATTTTATTTTTAAAATTAACCTACCTGGAGATCCATTGGCCACCTACATGACAATGTTAACAACTTATATGACTTTCACAGCTAAAATCATACATGGGACAGTTCCTGTCACTGGAAGGTCTTGGTCTCATACAACAAGAACTACACTGTTATTTTCAGAGAAAGGCTGAAAAGTGGATAGAAAGTATTTTAGAAGTGCCTGTAAGACAACAGTTGTGATTCAGGATAAGAAGTGTAACTTTTTGCTGCTGTTTCCCATAGCTTCTTATCAGGTATCTGCTTTCCCTCAATCATAAATTCTGTTATGCTTTCCACTGGCATACAAGAAAAGAATTTTACTTTGTACATCTATGGTACATGAAAAGAAGCACTCTGTGTACCATTTTTCTATAATCAGCAGGAATATTTGAAGGCTGAAGTAGGTTATAATAGCCTGGAGAGGAGAGGAGAGGAGGGGAGAGGAGAGGAGAGGAGAGGAGAGGAGAGGAGAGGAGAGGAGAGGAGAGGAGAGGAGAGGAGAGGAGAGGAGAGGAGAGGAGAGGAGAGGAGAGCAGAGGAGAGCAGAGGAGAGCAGAGGAGAGCAGAGGAGAGCAGAGGAGAGCAGAGGAGGGGAGGCCAAAAAAGCCATCATTTTTTTCATGAAATGAACTTTAATTTAGCCAACACCATTCTGATATTCACTTAAATTTATTTAGTTACTTCTTGAAAAATCTGCCTTATGAAATGAGTTGTCAGGCATTATATAAGTGATTCTGAAACTGAAATATTTCCTGCTGCAGAAATGCGTATATCTGGGAAATATGGTGCATTATCATTTAAGCTTGCTGCTCTCACTCTAACTAAACATGCTAACACAATTTTTTGCATGCTGTCTATGATTACAATGAATTGGTTGATCTAATTTGAAACAGGAATTTCCTTTCCTGCCCTCCTTCCACCACCATCCTGACTCCAAGCGTTCTTTACACACACCTTAAAACAGGGAACATCTGTTCTGTGCAAATAAACAAGTTGTTAAACACTGGAGAACACAACTGAAAATCTTCTATATCTCTTTCTATAAAGGACTCTGGTCCTTTAACTGGAGTAGATAACCTCTTTCCTGGATGAAATTTGAAAGATGCATTAGGATTCCTAGTTGTATGTATATGTAACATTCACAGACAATGCAGCTGTGGACTGCTGGTGGAAACAAGTAGGATGCAGGTAGTGTAGTACTCTCCTTACGGCTATCACAGCTTACTAGAAGGGAAGCTACTTCCAGCCTGAGAGCTTTCTTTGGTCTTCTGATCATATTTGAGAGAGTATCAAAGTGATTTGATCTAAAAGTTACATGTGCTTGACCCCTGGTGAGAGACTTGCCTGATAAAGATCAGTATAAATTCTTTCAATCATAAACACCTGACAGAAGTAGGAGATCAGTCCAGGTTTCAAAAAGCAGTGCTAAATGATTAAGTTCAGCCTAAAAATTTCAGCATAACAGACCTGAGCTATCCTTGTTTTACTCACAATTGCACAATTGCCACATGCATCTCTTTTGGCTTTCCCTAACAAGCTTCAGGTATGTGAAATTTTTTTAAATGGAAATTTTTACAAACTCCAACAAGCAAAAGTGACACAAGGCTGCTGATGTTCTGCATAGGATCATTTGCCTGTACGGAAATACTCTACATAGAGCACAGTAGCAAAAACCCTAAAAGATTTTAAGTAAAATAAATGTCTTTCCCTGCATATGATTTTTATTTATTTACTTTTGGAAATACTACTATTACTTTTCAGAACTGAAAATACATGTTTGGTTAAAGGAATATTGTGAGTATTATCAAGCAAAAGCTTTTCCAACAGGATTGATGGTGTTCCTACAATGAAACAGGCAACTCCATTAAACCAGCTGAGACATAAACACAGTTTTGATAATACGCTTGAAGATGTATGCACATGCTGTGCTTATTTCAATGATTGTACAGTACAAATTTCATCCCTAAAATGTCAATTCGTCAGCATTTAACATGTGGAGAAAGCATTCATGAAGACATATCTGGAATAGTGGGTTTGCTCTTGTTTCTTCCACAGTGTACATCTCTTGCCATCCCATCGGTCCCCATCAGAACTTTAAACTTCAAATTAGAAATCTTTAAAAAAATCCCATTATTTTAATGAGTCAGTTTAGCATGTTATTGGGCCTGTGATGTGAGATGTGAGAAGATACTCATTTTGTTTTACTGGAGAAATCAACAGAAGTTAACAAACTCAAATCCAGAAAATCTAAAGAGGAATACTGAATGCTTTTTAGCCCTGCTTAGATCTGGTCCTGCTAAGGTCAATGAATCAGAAAGATGCAGTTGCTGAGAAGATATCAGAACGGCTGTTAGTATGTCTTTCACTTAATTCCTTCTCCAACAAATTAGTAGCTCTGATTACAGGTTAAGTGCGTGTACTGAAGCCATTTGAAGAACTTTCCTCAGCAATAAGGGTGTTTTCACTCTTTTTTATTTTTATTTTTTTCTATACTCATGAGAAATTCTCCTTGAGGTCTCTTTGCACTCTTAGAGTGCTGAGCCTGTGCTTTGAAATATATGCTTCTTCCAGTGAAACATCTTCTAGAAATCAAGTAAGGGTTAAAGACCTAATTTCCCTTGCATGCACACACTCCAGAGACAACAGCTGTCTTATTTTTTTAAATGGAGATGTATATTTGGCTACTGAAGAAATATGACTATTCCCATAACTCAATCAACAGGTGTTAATGAATAGGGAAGATGCTTCAAATTAATTTTCATTTAATTTTATCCCTCCAGCTAAGAACCTTAATTCTGTGGTCTTTCAACAACAGAAGAAACAAATGAACAAAACCAGGATAGTGAATATCATTATTTATTATATACATCTGATAAGATTTGATTTCTATTTTCAGGAAAACAAAAAGCAGAAAATGACCTAATGAAATCAAGAACTGCCAGAAAGTCTGTCTTCTTAACACTCTGCTACTCGTTCTTGAGGGCAAGTTTAAGATAAATGATTACCAATAAAGCCCATGGGAAACTTCTAGTTAACGTTACTACCCTCAAGAAAAAGTTGCACAATATGATCTGTTTGCTCTTCTGTATATGCAAAAATGCTCCAAAGGGAAAACAACAGCAACAACAACGAAAACAGGTGACATGGTATTGTAAAACACTATATGTAAATCTTCTTAAGGTCAGCCATACATTTTTTTTTTTTTTTCTCCCAAGTTTTCCATTGGTGTGAAAAAGTCAACTTTTCATAATATGCCTTCCTCAACATAGCTTTTTATAACATGCCTTCCATTGTTGTGTGCAACATACTGGTGAGCAAACTTATGCAATATGTAATATTTGACCATCTATTGGAAAGGAAAGGGAAAAACAAACACATCAGGAAAAAGCATAACTCAGGCTTTGCCTGTCATCCAAAATTCCACTTTCTTTTTTTTCAAGCCAGTTTTGTTTTTTTTGTTGTTGTTGTTGTTTTTTTCCCTATCCTAGTAATGATTTACAGTGGTGATTAATTTGCAACTGACAAGATTTCCAAAGAAATCTCAAGTTTGGTGCCTACTGAGGCAGAGAATACAATTTTGTTTTAAAGCTAAAATTCTCAGTTCTATTTCCAATTCCTCTGAGCTTGTCAAGGAAGCTGCATTATGTGTCTTCTCCTACCAAAAATTTACTTGACTACACACTCCAGTACATTTCATGATCACCTAGTTTCAATCCCTCTGCTATGTGAAGGGTCGCCAACCACCAGACCAGGCTGCCCAGAGTCACATCCAGCCTGGCCTTGAATGCCTCCAGGGCTGGGGCATCCACAACGACCTGTTCCATTGTGTCACCACCCTCCATGTGAAAAACTTCCTTTTAATATCTAACCTAAATCTCTCCTGTCTTAGTTATGGAACACTGTGTTTTACTGGGCTGAATTACATTTGGACTGCTACCAACAAAGTGGTAAAAACGGGAATACACAACCAAGAGAAAACCCACAGTTTGAAAAAGTTGTTGTTAGTGTTGTACAGCAGTCAGTAACAGATAAGCCTGTCACTACTGCATTCAGATTCAGCAAGAGAAATGCTTGCAAACGAGAAAGGCAGCAGGCTGCAATGTAAAAAGTAGTGATGGGAGTTATTTTATTTTTTAAGTTACCTACACTGAAAGTCCTTATTAGAATCTTTTTAGAGGCAAGGGTGCTCTTTTACTCTTTTCTTCTTTCCCTCCCCCCACTCCCCCTTCCTCCCCCAACTTGTAGTTACAGTGGCATAAGACAAGCAAAGGCAACGGAAGTCAGTCAGCAGCCACAAATCTATTAAAATACCTGCAATATCTTTGATCTGCATTCTTGACATTGGTAAATTGGCAAAATGTTAGAAGTCTGCTTAAAGTGACAACAAAAACTCTCTGCAACAAAGAACTACTCTTTTGTATCGCATCAGAGTCTGGGCTGCAGTAAGGGACTGTCTAATCAGCAAGGAGCAAGAATGGTCTGAGGTCAGCTTGCTTGAATGACACCTTGGCAGAACAGACATTTCAGCATCTTCCTACCATTTCAAGCAGTTGATTGTAATGATTACTGATTGTAATAGTAGTTCGAGCCATTCTATATTGCGGGAATTGTCAAAATCTGTATTGTCCAAAGGCTCATAGAGGTTTACAAAAATACTTGTTAGGAATTGCAGCCAATGCAATCTATAGCCTTCTTAAACAGTAGATAGAGGCAATCTCTTACCACAATTTCCCCCTCATTTGTACCTCTCCTTCCCTTTCCCTTCTATTACTGTAATTATTGTCTTGGTGTCATTTCATTTAGAGAATCATTGTGCTGGATATGGGATTGCCCCTAGGAGGAGTAATGCCTGTAAGAAGCCAAGAGCAGAGTCTCCTATGTTATGTAAATCATATTCAACAAATCTTATGCAAGAATCACTCTCTTGACCTCCAGATGATTCATAGTTACAAAAGAAGCATTTGAAAAAAGTTGCTGCTTTTCAAACTGCTTCCAGACTGCTGTTCTTCAGCTGAAATTCTACTGATTTTATAGCTGAAACAAAATATGACAGAACAATTTAAAAACTGATTCCCCCCCCCCCCCCTCCCCCCCCCCCCTTCCCTCCTTGGGTTCGGTATCTCCCATTCATGTTCTGTTGCTTCTCTTCCTGTTATAACTGAGAAATTTATACTTTACCTTCACTTGACTCTAGAATATGATGCACAGTTCTGATTTCACCAGCATTTCTTTGAAGTTTGTGTTTATTGAGTATGATGGTAAAACCAACCTGAAAGCTTATGATGGGCTGTAACACAGATTATAAGACTTCACATTTTTCAATAAATAGATTTTAAAAGAAGTCAAAATGAAAGCTCGTACAAGTTCTCAGCCTGCCCTGAATGAAGCTTTTCAGGCCTTCCAATATCTACTGATGTGATTTTCAAGTGTGTTTTTCAGCTTTTGATCAATAGTTGGAAGACTCATACATTTGGCTTGGAATTTGTTAAAATGTATGCCAGAGTGAAAAGTGACATTAAATTTCCAGCCATAAGTGACATATCTGGTAGGTAGAAGTCAGAAAAGAAGTAAAATAATTAGTATTTGGTCCTGAATCCTAGAAAAGTTGTACAAGCATAACTATTCGAAGAGAGCAGTGAGATGTAAGATGTCCCATAAGAAGGTTCTCACACATATAACAGTCGTATATAGTAAAGGAGCTTTATCGAACCCATAAGAAAATGTACTGGTCATTTCCATTCCAATTGCTTCTGCTTTCACTATGTCAGTCTGTAGTCATGGAGCACTGGTGTGCTGTTGAACTCAACATGATTGCAGACAACAGAAAATATGCAGTTGTTTTTTTTAAAAAAAAAAAAGAAAAAGAAAAATGGGCAAGCTTGATTTCAGCATAAATTTGTGAGTATGACCTTAACCTTTTTAAAGAGGGATTGACACAGAGCAGGCTTTCATAATTTCAAATTTTCTTCACAATTCCTCAATAAAAATTTTCCAAGACCCTCTCTGTATATCTTACTTTGCAGAACTAAGAGATTGAGTGGCAGAGTGAGGAATGAACCAAAATAATACTACACACACACAAAACAGATGTATCAGGTTTTTTTTTTTTGTTTTGTTTTTGTTTTCTGTTTGTTTTTTTTTTTCCTGAAGTTGGGATTGGTGGAGGAAAATTATAAATCTTGATTTTCTGTGGCATTTTCAGCTAAAAAATTTGAGAAATGCAAGAGAAAATGTCAAAAATGCAGAAATAAAAATTTAGCTGAAAATTAGGTTATTGCAAAAAAAAAAAAAAATAGTGTTGGAAAACCCTTAGTATGGAAGTTTTTGAAGAGAAACATTTCTAGCTACTGTCATTGATTATTCCATCTTAAGGAGTGATTATTAGTATTTTCCTAATGGGACTTTTTTTTTTTTTCATAGTGTATAGGTGTATATTTATAAAGGTTAATGATACAAAGCTGTACCAGGTAATGTTCAGAATGGACTGTAGGAAACATTTCTTACTATGAGGATGGTTAATACTGAAACAGGCTTCCTTGTGATATTGTTGATGCCCCATGCCTATCAGTGTTCATAAGGCATTTAGACAGTGCCCTCAGTAACATTCTTTAAATTCTGGTTAGTCCTAAAGTGGTCAGAAAGTTGGACTTGGTCACCTGAGGGAACAGTGTAAAGCTGCTTTAGGGGAAGGTCAGGTTGGGGATTATATAAAGTTTCTTCACCAGAGGGTGATGGCCATGGAATGGGTGCCACAGGGCAGTGGGCATGGGTGCCCCCAACCTACTGGTGTTCAAGAAATGTTTGGACAATGCTCTCAGACACAGGGTTTGATTTTTGATAGTTCTGTGTGGAGCTAGCAGTTGGATTTGATAATCCTTGTGGATTCCTTCCAATTTAAGATATCTAGTGATTCTCTAATTTTATGACCTTTGAATGTCCTGCTGAACTGTTCTATTCAGAAGAGAACAACACCCATAATAATACGTTGAGAAGCAGGTTGACAATAAAACCTTTTAACAGAGCTGTTGAAATACTACATAACTTGAAGACAAAGAATATCACAACAGTATGAACATATTCAAATTACTTCAACATTGAAAAGTTGTAGTGATACTCACCCTTGTACTGGTATCTGTTGAAAAGAGGACAGATGTGAATCCAGAAAAAAAGAAGTTTTCTTTGAAATAAGTAGTTAATTGTTCTGAAATAAAATTTTAAATGTAGCTTGATCTGTCTATTTTTTATTTAATTTTTTGAAATAATGAACTGCATCATTAATTTTATCTACTCACTCTCTCCTATCAGCTTCCCTGGTTCTTTTCCAACTTATTAACACTAGACAGGATCCAGTTTGGAGGCAGCCTGGGTGTTTTGTTATATTTTTTTCTAATATTTATCTTTCTTTAACTATTTATTTTGCGATAAAGAGATAGAGACTGTTCTAGACATGTTCTTTGTCACTACTTCCATCTGCTTTTCTGTCAAACAATGATGATGTAATATCAAGAATTCTACAGCACCCAAAATGATGTCCTTTTTCTTCCTCTTTTCTCTCCCCCCCCACCCTAGGGTGGGGAGAGTGATAAGGGGGCCCTTATTACTCTCTGCCTCATCACTGTTGCCCCCTTTCTGGCAGAACATTACAAAAAACTGAAAAACAGAAGTGCTCTTGGCTCTGTGCAGTGCCGCTTTGCAACAACTGTGTGTTTTTTTCCTAAAGCCAAAATGCAGCATCTTACCAGACATAATGAACAAAATCATCTCTGTTCTAGATGAAACCAGGACACCCACACAATCTCCTGGCACTCCTCCTCTCTCTCCACCTTCCGTGATGACTGATAACCACCTATACTCTGCATGCTGTGGCTTTATTTTCACAGCAGCAGCACATAATCAAAACTGACAGCTAAAACCCAAACAAAATACTTCTCTGTTAAAGCATAGAAGAAATTGGAAAAACAATGTGAAAAAAAAAAAAAGGGAAAAATCATATGTAGCACAGAGAGCAAAGAACGACCATGTTATGCTTTCCAAATTAAAAAATAATAATAATAATAATAAATAACTTCTCAGAAAAGGGAAGAGACACAAATAATTTTATTCAATACCTTATTCTTTCAAAAGTATCGAAAAGAAAGAGGAAATTCTTTTTTTTTTTTCCTTACCTTCTCTTTCTTTCTCTCACTCTCTCTCTCTTTTTTTTTTTTTTTTTTTTTTTTTTGCTCAGAGCACATTTTGATCTGATTTTAAAGTATTCAAGGGCAAGAACAGATGGAAAAAGAACTTTTGATTTTGGGTCTACACCAAAGTTCAGTGACTAAGCTGGAAGACAACTCAGGAGCCTAAGAGGAAATCACAGAAAGAGAAAATTGGTCACAACCAACATGTAAAACCCCACACAGATTTCTAAAACATCCAAAAAATCTGAAATAGAATTGGTTGCCACTACGTGTCCTCCTGCTGCTCTGAGTGTTGAACTCAGAAGTACTTAGAAAATCAAAAATACAATGCCTTCCTCACCATTAAATCAAATGCCAGTTTCCCGATTTAGAAATTTTCTGAATCTGATTTCCCACAACTACCTATAATAACTCAAAGAAGAAAAAATAAATTACAAAATTATTTGATTATAGTTTTTATAAGCCTGACTGTACAAGGATTTCTGTATATAGTTTCCCATGAGGATCTACAAATCTTTTGTCAGTTCGTATACAGCAGCATTCCACTGGGACAAACCTGTAGGTATGTATCTCTGAAGGCAATTCTTCAGAGGTCACCTTACTCAAGAAAGTCAATTTTTTAGCAATATCTACTTAAACCTTCTACAGGTTTGCAGTAGCAAACAAAAAGATGCAGTAGCATCTTATACTGAAGTGGAATCTCCTGCATGTCAAAGTGTGTCCAACTGGCTCTTACCTTGTCACTGGGCACTACTGGGAGGAGTCTATCTATCTCTGCCTTTTCCACCCAACACCTCCTTCCATCAAATATCTACATATGTATTAACAAGAAGATCCTGAGCATTCTCTTCGTCAGAGTTAACAATCCCAACTCTCTCAGCTTCTTCTCATATGACAGATGCTCCATTCCTTTCATCATCTCCATTTCCTTTGACTGGACTGATGATTTCACACCAGCATGAAGCTAAACTCCACTACAACTCCCTCCCTGTTCTCAAAGGAAATGGTAAGAAGATACAACGAATGAAAAGGGCTCAGGCACTGAAACAAGCAGAGTTCACTTGCCTATTACCATTATAGGCAAAACAGATTCAAGGTGGGGAGATAAATAAAATTTATTGGCTACTACTAACTGGAGCAGTGAGAAGTTAAAACAAGCTGAAAAACATGTTCCTCCCATCCACTTTCTTTGACCTCTTCCTCCTAATAAGCATGGGAATGGGGGCTCCAGATAGACTTTATTCTGCTAATCACAACACTTTGAGCCCAGTTTGGACAGATTTCAATTCGTCTTGCAGTCCACTTTATCCATCCTTTAATTCATTGAACTGTCTATGAGAATGTCATTAGACACAATGTGAAAAGCCTTGCTACAGAGGAGATAAACCACATCTTCTGCTTTGCCTACTAAGATCACTTCAGACTGCTCAGACATGACTTTCTTTTGTAACTCTTGATGTCTACTCCCAATTACCTTCATATCCTCAAGACATGTGGAGACAGTTAACAGCATTATTTCTTCCATCATTTTCCTGGGCAGTGATTGGGATGAAGCTGGCTGTCCTTTTGCTCTCCACATACTCTATCTTAACTTTCTGGAGGTAGAGGTCACCTCAGCCTTTCCCTGCCTCCTTGACTCTATCTGGTTATAAGAGAAGTATGCCTCCAGGTAATTTCTACACTGGAGTTAAGTGTTTTCTTTTACTCTCTTTTCCATGACGATAAAAAATGAAGAGTTTTAGGTGAATAAACAACAACAAGAACAACAACAAATGTTCTGTTAATATTTTTATATTATTCATATCCACATCATTAAAGAGACAGTATTCAAGCCAATTTATAGCATCTCCAAAAAAAAACCCTCTCTATAAATTATGCCTAAAATTCTGGAAAAAAGGAAGAATTACTTTCTTTTCCATGATGGTTTGTAGTCCCCTCGGCCTTGGCTCATCTGCAAATAAATAAAGACCTGACATTAAGGGAGTTAAGTTATTCTAAGGGAGCAGTGGATGCTGTCTTTCAACTAGAAGCAAAGGCCTGAGCAACCTTTTCTTTTGGCTTTTGTTTGTGATCTTATAAGGGGCTGAGATGTGTTTTTTGGGGGAAGTTCTTCCATTAGGTCACAAGGTTCAGAAAGGACAACTTGATTCCTGAAGTCCTTCTCAAAGAAAAGCCTAGGTGCAGCTAAATCTAGTCCCAGAGTTGGTCAAGGGTTTGTGTCTCATGGATTATTTATGTGTACAGTGACTTATCAGAATTCGTGTTTGTCTATTAGAGCGCTCTTGAAGACTTTTAGTGAAACGGATTCACAATTGTCTGCCTGACAGAGCTACCCCCTGGTACCTTCAGTGGAACAAGCTTGTGCTTTTGAAAATAAATGATTCACTGAGGTGATGGACAACAGATTTGGATAACAGATTAGTGAGTGACAAATTCACACTAGCTGCATTAGCACTAATATTTCAAGACTAGCTAGTATTTAATGGTTGGTTACTAATTAACTAACCATTCACCTGGATATCATTCTCAATAATGTGGGTGTGATGTCTCAATGTAAGAGGCGCCCCAGTTATAGGAACAGGGACATGGGTCAGACCAACAGAACTGCCTAAATCACTGGAGCCTCTCTTTTCAACAAAGTGTTGTCAGAAGTCTGGACTTAAACTCCTAATGAGATGAGATTGTGTTGTGCACTGATAGGCATCTTAATAAAGTTTGTTATATTGTTAATTAAGGGGAGGGGAGCATACAGCCACCAGGCCTTGACAAGTTGTGAAATAGCACATCTCCAGTCTGTCCAGAGCTTTGGCCACATAAACAAGTTGCTTCAGTCTTGTCTCTGATCAAGCCTAGTGCAAGACAAACACATTGATTAAATCGCATTTTTGGGTAATCTGCGATCCTCAGTCATTTTATGATTATTCTGTTTTTCAACACAGCAAGCCTGGTGATTTCCTACAGTTTCCTTTAGTTGACCAAAAATTGATCTGCCAACTGACAAATACCTAGGAAGTGCAATTTTCCTTGACTTGTATGCTTTTGTTAAAGTAATGTTTTCAGTTATCCTAAAGATTTAAAATTAAATAGTTTTTCATATTCAAAACATATCTCTTTTTAGCTTACAAAGATCATTTTTGGCTAAGATTTTGGAAAGGCCGTGATTCAATGATATACAATATCTGTCAGTTGGGGACATTGATTTTGTTAGTGTTTATTGTTGACTGGAGTGACAAATGCAGACACAGAACAGTAGATTAGCACAAGGAGATCTTGGTAATGTGCCATGATTGCACTCAGAGACACTTTCTCTTTTAAAGACTGCAAAGCAGAAAAACTGCAAGCACACGTTTCAGGTAATCATTTTTAATTTCAATTATTTGAAGTATGTCAGGCTATTACCAGAGGTTTACTCAAGCATGTGAAACATTAGTGGGAAAAGTATGTTCACCTTGTCACTGTCCAGAGATGTTTTTGTGTCTTACTTTTTATAAGATGAAGATATGAGGTGAAAATGTGTTGTGGTATAACCTGTATGGCAGCCAGGCACCACACAGCTGTTCAGCATCTCCCCACTGAGTGGGATGAAGCAGAAAATTGTAGAAAACATAAAATTTGTGGATTGTGATGAAAACAGTTTAACAGGACAGAAAAGAAGGGAAAGTAATAACAGTAATAATGATAAAAGAATACACAAAGCAAGTGATGCACAATGCAGTTTCTCAACACTTGCTGACAAATGCACAGTCAATGAGAAACAGCATTCTTCCTAGTCAACTCCATTTTTATTTTCTTCTTGATGCCATATGGACATATGGGTTAGCTTTTTGGCTAGTATAGGTCATCTGTCCTGGTTTTGTTATATATTACATATCTACTACATGTAGGAAAATATTTCTGGATTTAAAATTCTTTTAAAATTTCTGGATTTAAAATTTCTTTTTAATGAGATATTGGAAAGTATATACCTATCCTGTAAGCATATTCATTTGGAATCCTAAAGCAGATTAAATGAAGATGCTCCAGCTGCAATACAAATGATTTTAAAGGTATATTGAAAAGTCTGTGCTGCAGCAGTGGCAGCAAAACTGCTATTTTAAGTAGTTAGAATAGTTGATATTGACTACCTAGTTGGGAACATAAAGCACTGAACTGTCTGCAGAGAAGTGATCTTGACCTTGGTAAGAATTTGCCAGAATGGTCAATCCTTAAATATTTGATGTTTTATCTGCACTGGGGTTTATGTGGGAGTCAGATGTATTTGAAATGAACACATTCACTGCAACCGCAAAGTTTTAGAGAGAATTCTCTTCCACACTGTTCACTTCTGTTTCTGAATAGCACTACTGCTGAACTTATATTTTGCGTTGTTTTTGTGTTTTGTTTTGCTTTTTTTTTGTAGAGAGTTTTACATCCTCTATGTTTTCTGTGTATCTTCTTAAGTTCTATTCACTGTCTGTTGCATTAAATTTGTGGTTATGGTTTTCTTGGCAAATTCCGATAGCAAAAACTCTTCACAAACACATCAAAATCTGCAGTCTCTCCAGGTCTCTTCTGTTTGTGTAAGGAGAGTCCTAGCATTTCCTGAGTCCAGAGACTCATTTCTCAAGTTACCCCAATCAGAAAATTCTGTAGCCTTGAAACCAGGCAAAAAGTTTTATGTGATTTCTAATAGGAACACTCCTCAGATACATTCAATGTTACTGAAAAAGTATTTTTCAAAATCTACATCTAAAGCTTCAGCTGGAATCATTTCTATTTGAGTAAGGAGGTAGAATCACAGATTACACCTCATCAGGAGAACAGTTCTGGGGAGGATGGAGAAGATATTTGGCTGAGAGGAAAAGCCATGTCAGGTTGACAAATTCAGTGGGCTAAGCAAGATTTTTGCCTTGTTTTGAGGATCTTTATATCTACCCTTTCCAGGGTCCCTTTGCTTCTACTCCTGTACTCAAGATGAACTTGCTTGTTCCCATTCTCTCAAATGCAAATTTTTACATCTGTCACATGTCCTAAGCCTACTTCAAACTCATGCTCTATTTGAAAAGCCAAGACAGGAAAACAAACAAACAAACAAACAAACCCATAAAACAACAACAACAACAAAACCCATCACACAGTACATATCCTAAGTAAGATAAAATTTCACATACAAATGTTTTTGTTTTCCATGTTGAAACCCAGAAATTTACTGCCCAAACCTCTCAAAGATTTAAAAGTCTTTTTTTTTCCCTCTTTTTCTTCTCAAAAAAGAATCTTCTTTCCCTTCTTTTTTTAATTATTAAAAATGACAAAATATTCTAGATTTTCTGTAATTTTTAAAGTATCCAAATAAAATGGAAGGAAATTATGAGTCAGCAGACCACCTGTATGTATACCAGCATACCTTATAAAAATAAAAGAACATAGAAGAAAAAGTTGCCAGGTTTGATTTTTTGCCATTTTGTTATTTTATAAAATTGAGAAAATGGAAATTTTTGTTGAACCCTCATAATTCTACTGTACTAAAAAAAAATTCCAGGAAGTACATTATTTTTTTGAAATTAACACTGTTTGCAGATACATTATTTAAAAACAAGAAAGTAAAAACATTTTTTTTTTCAATGTGTTTCAAAGCTAGTCAGTGGCAGATTATTTTTCATTATTCTTTTGTTGATTCTTATTCTCTTTTCATTATTCTTTTATTGACTCTTATTCTCGTTAAGAATATCTACTGATGTAACTCATTTGTAGTAAATTAGATTAAATGATAAAAGATGATTCAGAAAGTGTTAGGAATACTGTAGATAAGAGGATAAAGGACGCCCAACCTGTTCATTTTATCTGGGAAGGTTAGACTATAAATAGCTGTCTTTTGCCCTCCAATACACACATTCAACTCCCATTGATGTCAGTAGCACAGAAATAAATGGGAACTCTGTGTGTATGTATCAGAGCAGAGTTTTTGTCCAACTGAATGTATTGTACTTGGCATAGCAAGATCCAGAGATTGTAAGAAAACTAAAATGTTCAGAATAGTGAAATAATCTATAAACCCACATAATCCTACTGTGTATATTTGACTGTACTAGGACATTCATGACACACATATATAATACAAATCAGAACAGATTAAAAGTAGGCATATCTATAACTATACATAGAACATTTCACTGATATTATGTTATAATATAAAGGAGAAAAAATTAGGTGAGTTTTTACTTTTTATCTACTAGTTTAATGTCATTATTTTCATGGCTTTGAAATCTTGATCTTACACTGGAAAACAGTATTATTCTTCTCACTTGGCCAGTATTCATAGATTTTGATAGGATTTTTTTTTGCACAGCAGTGCAAGATCCAGCCTTATTTTAGATGTTAGAGCGTCAGGAAAATAAACATAGGAGGTATCACACCAGCTAATTTATTAAAAAGTACCTGCTATATTTGTGTCTGTCTTCTTCTCATCAATAGTCAGAACGCAGAAAGAGGTCATGGAAGACTCCTTTGCTGAAACAATATGCCAGAAAAAACTGAGGACAAAAAGAGTGAAGTCTCTGTGTTTTTATGAGTGCGCTCTATTTGCATTTATGAATGTTGTCTCGGAATATATTCCTAAACATTCTCCGCTAAAGCCACAAACTGTTCTTTGCTTTTTGTTTTGTTACCCTATTAGTTTTATCCCATTATTGAGGGGCTACCAGTAAAATATTAATATACAGAGAATTTCTTTCCAGACACAAGGATCTGTCTACTCTGAAAGCTCTCACCCACTGTAGAAAGCTGATTTATTTAGAGAGAAGTTTGCCATGTCCCAGCTTAACTGATAAAAAGAATGTATCTTGACAAAGAAGGAGGAGATACATAGGCATCTCCAAGTATCTTAAGGTGATAGGAAAGATGAAATAAGTTTTGTAAGTCAGAGGAAAAGATGGGAAAACTTTTATATGCAGAAGGCTACAGTACAGCATCACACCTAACAAAGGTCAGGGAAGATACAACTACCTGACCCTATTGTCTTCTAAGGGGTATAGGAAACACTGAAATTAAGTAATTTTTCTCCTTCATGCTTTGATAAAAGGCAATTTTAGTGTCTCACATGTTCCCAGCTACTTGTTTTCTTGTACCTTTCCCTTCACTTCCATACATTTAAGATTTTGATGATATTTTGAGGGAGGAAAAATGCTTTCAGCACACAACCTCAGTCAGGGCTGGATTTTGAATCAAATAAATAGTATGATTTCAGTAGTGAATTTTAGAAGATGCATTTAGCAGAGGATACACCACTAAAAATCAAAACACAAAAGCTGATCTTGTCAAGTCTCCAGAAATAAAAAATATCAAGTACACCACTGGAGGACTTTAATTACTTATTTAGAAGTATAGAATCTATGTAGTCCAGCTACTCCCTTGCAATGAACAGGGACATCTACAGGCGGATCATGTTGCTAAGGTCCCCATCCAGCCTGATCTTGAATGTCTCTGAGGACAGGACATCCACAACCTTCCTGAGCAACCCGTTCCAGTTCTTCACTGCCCTTATAGTAAAAACCTTATTCCTAAAGTTCTTACTAAACCTCCCTTGTTTTAGATTGAACTCCTTTTTTCTTGTCCTGTCACAAGAGACTGTTAGAGAGTCTGTTCCCTCATTATTGTTCTCTTCTACCTTCAGATCTAGTTTAAAGCCCTGACAACGAACCCTTCTAGCTTTTCCCCAGGAATCCATTTTCCTCTGAGAGAATTGAAACCCACCTGGTGCTGTGAGGCTGGTGCAGGGTAAACCATTCTGTTGTCAAAAAAACCCCAAAGATTTTGTGGTGGCAGCAGCCATGAAGCCAAGTGTTTGTAAATAGGATCCTTTCATTCCTTTCATTGTCCTTAGTGCAGGAAACAGAGAGGAGAAGGTGATCTGTGTCCTTGATTCCTCTAGCAGACGTGGCTTGATTGCCCTTGAGTCATGTGTGTCTGCCTTGTCACTCTCCCACATGAAAAAGCAGTAATGGGTAATGGGCTGTTGGCTGGAACAGGCTGGGCATTTTCCTGTTGACATCCTTCACCCAAGCCTCAGGAAGGTGGCAGAACTCTTTAAGAAGATCTGCCCATCACATTGGGCATGCAGTTCTCTGCAGGGAGGAGTTGCCTACAATACCTGTCTTTTATTTGAGGATGTAGCCTTCATACTGGGGGGAGGCTTTTCTGGGTTTTGTTTTATTGGTTTCCCTAGTGTTAAATAGGCAGTTTTCATGCAGAGACAGACGTCTTGTTGCAGGCTACATTCTGCCCCAGGAATAACATTCAGGTAAACAGTCTGAAAAAAATCCAGATGAACACCACACTAAAAGGCCCATGACTAGCTTCTATAGCTCTTTGTAGAACTCAGAAAAGCTGATAAAGAAAAAAGAAAGGCTCTTTATGAAGAAAGAAGGCTTCCCATTCTGTAGCCTCCTTCCACTTTCACAGACTGCAGGACAAGGTAAGAATTTTCTCAGGAACTTTCCTAAAGCAGAATTTTTTCCCTGTTTTAGCCCAGATGAAGCTTTACACTGCCTATTCATTTAAAGGCAGTCTGGAGGATTGCAGCGTATTCAAGGTACAAAAAAGAAATGCTGTAGTGGAAAATTTTACTGGGGCAAGCAATAATTATTCTAGTTCATGTGGTATAGTTGGGAATACTTGATTGTAAGATTTTCTTCAAAAAATCTCAAAAGCATTTATTTACAGATTTGAAAAAAATCATGCTACTTTACAGGTTTTTGCTTCACTTTTAAGACAAATAAAAACATTGTTGCTAAGAGATATTGTACAAATGATCATGGTGACCAATCTAATTCCTTTAGTTTTCACCTCTGTTTTCAGGACACAGCCCAGTCTTTAGGACAACACCAGCTGGGAAACTCTCCTGGGATGAAAGACCAAAGCATCTGTAAGTGTGAGTTGCTGTATTGAAGTGGTGCACAGACTGGTAAGAAAGGTAGAAATAATAAACAATATGTTTGAAAACATATGTTGCATTTATTATTTCTTCATGGCCTTATTTATGGTACACTGAGACTTTTAAGTGAAGGAATGGCAAACAGTTAATAAAACATTTGATGGGTATTAATTACTTTCCACTTAATTACCTGCCTTGTGGATCTTGTTGAGCTATTGATTACTGGCAAACGTACATCCCACTGGGGATAGTGTGATTTAACTTCATCCAAGGAGTCAATTAGCCCAAGTAACACTGGGAGAGCTAGTGCTCTGCCTCAGTAGCTGGGGTTTCTTGCCATGAATGGTAGATAAGTCATTTATCTGTTCATTAAAGCACAGTACTGTTGTCAACAGGAGGCAGTTACCAGGTGTTACTGAGATTGCTAAAATGTCACTGTTTTATTAAAGATTAGCGGCAGCCTGTAGATCTGAAGTTGCTGAAGATACCATCTCTGATTTGAGAGCACAGATGAATGGACTAAGTCAGTATATAAACTCGTTTGCTCGCCTCATTTGTGTGAAATGCATTTACAAATTGGCATCAGCTCTCCCAGCTGCAGAACAACTTTCACCATCGTTAGATTGGGTGCTGTGGAACAGCGGAACCCAAACTGAAACTACATCTCCCAGGCTATGAGATGTGACATTCAAATAATATCACCAGGGTGAAACAAGAAGAATGACTCCCAACTCTCCAGAACGAAACACTTATAAATTCTTCACAGAGGATAATTTTCCTAACTGCTAAGAATAGCATGCTGTCTTCCCATGAATTAATCTGAGGAAGATAATATTTTTGTTTGTTTGTTTGTTTTTTATGGTGACAACTTAGAATCATAGAATCATATAGTCACCAAAGTTGGAAAAGACCTCCAAAATCATCAAGTTCAACCACCCACATATGACCAATATTTCCTGCTGAACCATGTCCCTCAGTACAGCATCTAAACATTTCCTTTCTTGTGATTTAAATGGCAGATGTAATACATCATTATTTATATTAATAATTCCCCTAGTATTTAATGGAATGTATAACATATTCTGTTGGCTGGAAATTAAAGTACTATCAAAAACAAACATGTAAACAAACAAACAACAAAAACAACTCAGTTGTATACACAAAACAAAACAGCACAAAAAAGAACAACTAAAGTGAAAGAGATTTAAGGTGGGGAATTAAGTTTGTTTAAGGAATACTAAAATTTAAACGGGTGTCTCTACAGATTTGTGTATTTTAACCAGAATATGTCTAGAAAATTACTTTTATTTAATATCGAAAGCTTTAATTAAAATATAATTCAATGGTGATGAAATATAACAGGTCAGAAAGAAGGGATATTTTGTATTAGGGTTGGGTTAAGTAGCCATTTTAAAATTAGAATTTTCTAGGTAAATTGAAGAGTAGATTAATTTACTAAATGCAACTATTGAATTAGATTAGATTAGATCTACACAAACACGTAAACCAAGAAACTGACGTGGACACAGCCCTCAGTTTTTTTCCTGTAGAACAGTCATGAGATTGCTTTATGAGATTTTATTTTATTTATTTATTTATTTATTTGACAATGACCTACACAATGATTTCTGTGTTCCAAATACACTCAAAACACTGAGGAAGGGATTCAAGCTTTCTTATCTGCTGTAAATGTAGGTTGTGACTTAATGATACTAATCTTTATGTTGCTTAAAACAAAACAAAATACAGAACAACATAAACACTGTAATTTACAGTTTAGAGTTCTTTTTAATCCACAAAAGTTGAAATTAACTTTTCAGAAATAACAATGGCAAAACTGAAATTATTAGAGATTTGCACAGATTTCTTTTTGACAAGGTGAATTTTTTGTAGGTGCCCTATCATTAGAATTTAAGCATAAAACAATATCAGGAAATCAAATGAATTCGAGATACTTGTCTTGGTACAGAAATTACTTCGAAACAGAAATTACTTCGAAAGCTGAAACAAGTGACAAATGAAAATATATAAAATAATAATAATAAATATTGACTTCTTCAAGAATATTGTTCCTAAAAAACATAAGTACTTTTTATGAAGAATTTGCACACAATAAAAACAAATTGTTTATTAAAATCGTGCTTACATTTGCATTTTGGGAAGTAGCTGTGTAAGAATAGAAACAGCAAGGGAAATCTCTAAATGCTCTTGAGATCTCCTTTTCAGCTTGCGTTTCCACTTTACAATCTTGTGAATCAAACTCAGAAAAATCCAGAATTTTAAGCTGATTTCATGTACTTATAGACCTTTGCAGAGTAGTCTTTATGTGTCCATAAACCTGGCTGTGTGTAAGTTACTTTATCCTCTTGTAAGTTAACTTAGAGTCATATATAAGCCCCTTTCTGAATAATTTGAGATTGTTTTAAGCAGATGGGGTGAACCGGGCTCCATATCATTACTAATAGGAGACTTAATTCATAATATTTCCCAAAAGACTATTGGATTTGGAAAAGATAGAGTTAACTTCACTCACAGCAGCTCATATACTTTTCATTTCTGGCTAGAACAGTGTTGATCATAGATCGATGTTTTGGCTATTGATGAATACTAAGTCTTTGCTTTCTAAGATGTGGCTGGACATCTGCCTGCCAATGAGAAGCAGTGAATAAATGTATCTATCTCTTTTTCTTTACTTCTATGTGCAGCTTTTGTTTTTCTTATTACAAGTTTTTCTTGTTAAACCTCAGTCCACAATCCTGTCCATCCTTTTCTCCTTCTGCCTTGAGGAGAAGAGGGAGAAAGAGGTTAGGTGGGGGTCTGCAGACAGCCATATTACACCTACCAAAAACTGCAACAGTTTTAATTACCTTTGGAGAGTTTGCACACCACATATGAATGCACTTATTTATCAATTAATGCACATTTTGTTTTCTCTTTAAAGCTCTTGGAGCCCATTCAGGTGACTTGAGCTCAAATGTGACTGTACTATAATCAGTTTTGGATGATCTACTATATTGTGACTGATCCAGACTGTAAGAGGCCATGTTGTTGTACTTTTGTCTCAAAAATTTGCTGAAGATGGACTATTCCATGCCAGTCCTGTCCAGGGATTGAGCAATCCCTTGCTCTTAAGATATGCTAACTGGAGGCAGCAAAAGAAGGATAAGCACCTTGATGGCCAGGAGGAAACCTTTTGTCTGGACTTATCACCGAGAAAGATGAACCACACCTTGATGGTCAGGGCTTATCAAGAGGAGGATAAGCACCTTGATGGCCAGGAAGAAACCTTTTGTCCGGACTCATCATCTCGAGGAAGAGAGCCATCTCGAGAGGTGGAGGGGGGGGATACTCATATGACCCTTACCCAAGCCCCCAGGAATGTCACGTAGGCAGGAAAAAACAGGATAAAAGGGTGCAGGAAAGATCATGAAGGATCATTATAATCATTATAATCATCATCATCATCATCATCATCATCATCATCATCGTCGTCTTCTTGAGGGAGAAGGCAAGAGAGAGAGACAGAGAGAGGGTTTACTGCCTTCTGATCCCTCGTTGCTGCTTTGCTGCTTTGCTGCCCTACTGTCTACGGAGCTGCCCTACTGTCTACGGACTCTCCCGGCCTTGCTGCATGAGACGCTGCTGCTTCCACCACCACCACCCGTACTGCTTGGCACCAGCCCGCTGCTCTTCGTTGCCTGCTTGGACCCCGGACCAACGGATAACGGGACACTGCTGCATCGAGTTGGTGACTATCCCCGCTTACCACAACTCTTGCTTTTCTTCTTACCTTTTCTATCGCCCGTTTCCCCTTCCCCATCTCCCTAAAAGGCTAGGATTTGTAATAAACTGGTTGGACCAACATTTGAACCGTTGTTTCTTAATCTCACGCCGGGTATATTAAAAGAATCTCCTCTCACTCCTATTAATTGGAGCGAGACACAGACTTAATGATAAAGGCTCATTTATTGCAAGAAGTCCTAGCACAGAAAAGGAAACTTATTGCAGAACACCTCTTTAGATATTCTTCCTACTCCAGTGTACCCATGTAAATATTTTGGGGGAGATTTGTTAAGAACATAGGTATATTAAAAGAATGGTTTTCCAGCCAGAAAGGTTTTTGTTGTTTTCTTATTTTCTACAGCCTATTTTTAATTCAGCCAGAATCTTTGCTAAATAAACCAGAGAAGGCTCAACTCAAAAGGAATTTATGATCAATAAAGTATTTGATTAACAGCTCTATATGATATATTCAAAGTATAATGACAATAGAAGAAGTTCTTCAAATTTCTATTATTGTATAATTTTTAAAGTTTATAATATTAAAGTTTTTTTTTTTAAAAAAAATTTTAAAGTTTATAATATTAAAATTTATAATACAGGTGTCACTTTATCTTAGGCTAAAGCCCCAAGAAAGATGTGAAACAATGTGCATGAGCAGCAGGGGATGGGACAGAAATTACTGTAAAACATTCTCATCTCTCTCAGTATCAAGTTTATGTGGTGATAAATTAGCATGCTAAAATGAAAGCAACTGACCCATTTTAGATGGTGGGGAAGTCTCTGTGTATGCTGTGGAGGAATTATTTAGTGAAGTGTTGTGCTTTAATGTGGTTAATGGTAGTACAAAAGGAGAAAGGGACCTTGTTTTTCTGCTTAAGCTGTAAACAAGGTTTCAGGGGAAATTCTTTGAAGTACAGAGATCTAAGCTGACCGGTTTTGAATCCCCCCTGAGGTACTACAGAGGAACAGTAGGTATCTGATAATGTTTGCACTTCGTGTAAATCTTTTTGGGCATCAAACATAGTGTTGACAAACAAGATAAAAAGTGGATTATTTAAAAGTGGTGCTTAAGATAAATAGGATACTCCTATAATTTGCGATATTGAAGATTTTACTGTCTCTGTCTAGAGTTTGAAAAGAGAATGTGAAAAAGTAAAGGACCTGCTTTTCAAAGGAGCTCTGCTCTGCTCATGTCCTTGCTCTACAATTCACAGCTGAGTTTTCAGAGACAAGGAATCAGGCCACGGTGAAATCTGGAGATGCACTACTGACATCATCAAGGCCATGTTTTCATTCCAAGTATGCTGGTCCCTTTGGAAAAATGCATATGAGAAGTACTGTGACATTCCCAATTTTTGAAATTTGAAAACACAAAGATGTGATATAATAAACATCTCCTATAAAACCTTCTGAGATGGACTTTGAGTAGTTTATTTAAGATGCTGGGTGTTGAACTATTATTCCAGTAACATCTCTAGCTTTCCAGTTGGCTCTAAAATGGTAAAAAGGTAAAAAAAAATACCATGCAGCAGCAGAGAGAAGTGTGAGAAAATGAGAAATAACTCTACAGACAGGTACTGAGTTTGGTGAAGGAGGAGGAGAAGCAGATATACTTCTGCAACACATGGAGGACTCCACACTACAACAGATGAATGAAAGGACACAAGTTTCCTGAAGGAATGTATCCCATGTGATGGACATCACACTGGATCAGGAGGAACTTCATTCCTCATCCCTGCTGGATGGTTTGAGATAGGAAGAGGTAGAAGTGAAAAGAAGTGAAGGAGAGCTTGAGAAGAAAGGGAGTGGGATAATTTTGGTTTCAGTTTTCCTGTTATGTTATTAATTGGTAATGAACTATTCTTCCCTTGGTACAGTTGAGAGTTTTGCCCATAACAGTAATTGATTAGTAATCTTGTCCTTATCTTGATCCAGATATTTTTCATCTTTTTTTCTCCCCTTCCCTGTTATGAAAGGGGAGAGAGAAAGATAGAGTAGGTAGGCACCCAAAAGCCAACCAAGGTTCAGCTGTGTGTCTTGTTAGAAGAGAAATATAGAAGAAACATGGCTTTTTACAATAGCTTTTTAATGAACATTTCTGATCCTAGTATATTTATGCTGATTTATACAGCTGAAGAACTGTTCACAGTACATGTATCATATCTGTCCAGACAGATGCAGAAAGAGAAATAAAAAATATCATATCTTGGAAAATAACATATTTAAAATGCAGCCTTATAAAACAAGTTTTTTGTTTTATTTTTCCCCTTTTTTTTTCTTTTTTCTTTCTCAACAAACGATGTTAACAGATAGACGTTATCTGTTCCAAATAGTAGGTCAACAGGACATAGTGTATTTGTAAGAAATATACAATTCCCATTTGTGACCATAAACACTGTGGGGTCCACTTCTCTATGGGTGAAAACCAAAGCCTGTTAGCATACAGATGTGTGATACCTTTTAAAATCCCTGCAGTGTCTTCCTACCTGCTGTGCTTAATTTCAGATTCAAGCGCCGTCATTAAAGGAAAAATAAACAACAACAACAAAAGGAAAAACACCCCATCATACTGTTTTCACCCTTATTTGTGCCCTACATTGCAATGGCATGTTCTCATACATTTTTCCTGATGTCACAGATCCCCAAACATTTTTGCAATACATAATCTTTATGACCCTAGATCCTAAACTTTGTTTTGTTTTTTTTTTTTCCAATATAGAACATGTGTTTCTAACATGTAAAACAGTAAATTATGCACTGCTTTCTTACAAACAACTTTCTTGCATGTCTTTCTTGGCAATGCTCCTTAAAGAGAAAAAGTAAACAGTACTGTAAAGATTTTTATTATTTGGAGCAGTACAAAAATATATTGCAATCTGACAAACCATCAGTTCCCTTCCAAGATTAGTTGTACTAAGCCTAATTCTCATTTTGATTTATTTGACTTTGGATATAATGGTATTAAATTAGTAAAGACAAGCAATGAACAAAACCCTGGAGATGAATTAGCCATTGTATCTGGTCCATTAATCTCTTCTTCAATTCTCGAGAATTGTGGCTCACCCAGACCCAGAGATCAAATAAAATGCCTAATTGGGAAAATCCTAAACAAGAGTATCCTGGGGAGCTTGAATTTATTTGTCAACTGTTCAAACAACTATGTTGTTTATATGTCTTTAAAACCCTGATACTTTACCACCACTATATCTTAATCCAGATACTTTAAACACAGGAGGGTGATTGAGAATTGTTTTCAATTAACTGGGATAGAGAGAAACACTTATTCTTAAAACGGATAGTTGTGTTGTGAACATACTTCCAAGCATGCTGAGAATTTTAGATCAAAACGTCGTGTTTGAGGGATCCTTTAAAAACTCTATGAGGGTAGTTGAAACATAAAAGTTATTCTCTTAATTCAGTAGCATTTGTATTAAGTACTGTGATTCAGTAAGAGGAAGAAATAGGTTATACGTGACTTTTTTTTTTTTTTTGGTAATGTCAATAATATTGTTAAAGGTAAGTGAAAGGAAAAAACCAAAAAGGGTTTTATTTCTGTTGGTCGTCATTCCAGACTTTCCTGATGATTTTTCTGGAGATCTTGGGGCACCACAAGAATGATTGATCTCCACCTGCACTAGCAGCAGAAACGCAGAGAACAGTTAAATGTTCATGTTTGGTTTTGGGTCTAATAACATTCCATGTTCCCATTGGTACTAATTGGTACTTCCTTCCTTCCTTCCTTCCTTCCCTCCCTCCTTCCTTCCTTCCTTCCCTCCCTCCTTCCTTCCTTCCTTCCTTCCTTCCTTCCTTCCTTCCTTCCTTCCCTCCTTCCTTCCTTCCTTCCTTCCTGTCTATCTGTCTGTCTGTCTCCCCGTCTTTCTGTCTTTCTTGAGAAGATTTTATTTGTTTTCTCCCAGTCTCAGGTTTTGCTGTTCTTACCGCCTATTTCAGATTTGTTATGACAAATAATACGAAGCGCTGCATGAGTTGGTGTATCTCTCTTGCTACAGTTTCCTATTTTCCGTTGCAATGCAGTGATCATGAAATTAATATTGGTAATACAATTTGCAAAATAGCTTCAGAATTATGTGCTATGACTCTGTCCAGTGGGCTGTCGCTGGCAATTTCTTCTCTAATCTAGAAGTGCTTTTTCTGAAATCCGTGTATGAAATATTGTTTGTCCATAAGTAAGTCTTTCAGAAAGGTTACTTTTGAAAAAAAAAAAGATAACTGGGCACTTTAGTGGCAAACTGCAGGACACAAGAAAACATGTCAGGGATTGTGTAAATATTTCTGGGGATGGATTAGAAACTTATTTTTCCATACTTGTTCTTTTACAACTTCCTATTTGTTTCTATCAAGTACCTGTGAAGCAATGAAATAATGAATGTGATAATAATTTCCCATAAAGGACATGAGACGGATCTTCCATATAAAACTGATGAAAAACATTTTCTTCACAGACTTCTGTTCTGTTTGCTTCATAGAGCTATGAACAGGCAAATTTTTGATAAAGAGTCTGAGAGAAAGTCTTATAGATTAAAGTTATGTCTTGCCCTGAAAAGACTATAGCATAAATATGTTATTTTCTTCAGGCTATATGGAGTTTGTATTCCTGAAAATTTCCTTTCACACTAAAGAAGCAAAATCTTTCTTTCATATTTTCAAATGATTTGTTTGTGTTTATTTCACACTAAGTTTGTGCTTTTTCCTCAAAAATTATGAACAAAATAATGCAAAAATAGTACGTCCTTCTTTGGTGTATACCATGAATGTGGTTCCCTTTTGTTTTCCTTTCAGTGTTTATCTTTCTCCCACTTTATTAAGACATTTTCACTTATTATTGGTGAATGAATGACCTCAATCCATTGTACTGCATTGGTTCTTCTGTAGTGTCTTGACTTACATATGTGTCCTTGGTGCTCTGGAGTACTCAGAGTGAAAAGACAGTGAATAAATTATCTGCTCCCACTATTCAAAATCAGTTTTGCAAAGTACATGCTACAAAGCTTTAAAATTGCACTCTAACCATTGTGTGGGAAAGATTATATGGAACAACTCAGTGCTGCTGCCTGGAAAGTTTCTTCCTACTTGTTTTCTGATTCTGCAGTAAGCAGTCTGCAGAGTATTGTATATAATTATTACACGTTTTACTCACTTTAGGTGATTAAGAGATGAATAAGAACTGTAAAAACATCACCCTATTTCTCTGGAGACTATCCATCTTTGGGCATTATAATGAATCCTGGTAGTCACTATAGAGAAATACACCTTTGCTATCCATGCTGTACCTGTGCTGTGAATAATTAGTTGAATGCAGTTTCTTTCAATGTCAATCTATCACACTTAATAACCAGTAAAACTCTCATTTTTGTTGACAAACTTGGCACTGTCAGATTTCATTAAAAACTAACACTGATACTGGACACCAATCCATAATTTTAGCATAATTAACTGATCAGGTTATCTGTCAGAGGCCAGAAACTTTCTCTTGCTTTTTGGATATAGTCTGTGGAGCAGCTTTCAAAACCTGTGCATCTCCAGACTGTTTTTGACATGTCTGTGATTTACATAGACGAGACTTATTGTGTTGCTGTGTTGAGAATGCCTGTTACATAGAATTGCAGTAGAAATCCCTGACATTTCTGCTAAGGGAATATGAAAAATCAGTACAATACATTTTTGTTATTCCTTGAATATGAATCAGAAAATTAGCTTTTCATAGGAAGTTTATATAATAAAAGAAAGTAACACTAGCCAAACTGAAATTTAGTTGCAAGAAATGCAGATTTAGACAGTCATAGAAACAGTAAAAAGACCAATGTCTTTAGTGCTTTTTGGGTGACCTTGAACACAGCTCTTAATATGGTAGCTATCCCATTTACAGTGTGGTTAAAATAAAACCAAAACCACAGTTTTGTTTTTACCAAGGAATGAAAAGCAGAATAGGGTTGGTAAAATTATTAGAAAATGAAATGCTGCCCACCAGTCAAGTTCACAGCATAAACACATCTAATACTAAAGTGCTCTTCAAAGTTTTCTCTCAAAAGTCTAAATAAATTACTGGATTGTATTTCAGAGTGAAGTTAACTAAATGTCATTTCTTTTGGATTTGAATGTTACTAGGTAGTAAAACAGACCTTGCAGAATTGCAGCTCCGTGAAAATCAGGTTCTTCTTCCAGATGGCAAAGTAAAAAGAATCTAGCTGGAGGTCTTTCAAACAGGGAAGCTATCTAGAGTGGGCAATTGAAAGAAACTTGGAATGATTACTCAAGATCATGTCAAAACCAGTCAGAAGAACTGTGTGCTCCAGAGATGAAATAGACTCAAAACTATGGAAATGTGGAAGAATTTTTAGAAGAGAGTGTAGCAGCAGGACAAGGGGAAATCACTTTAAACTGGAAGAGGGTAGATTTAGTCTTGATAAAAGGAATAAATTCTTTACTGTTATGGTGGTGAGACACTGGCACAGGTTGCCCAGAGAAGTTGTGCATGTCCCCTCCCTGGAGGCATTTAAGACCAGAGGCTTTGAGCAAACTGGTCTAGAGGGAGGTGTCCCTGCCTATAGCGGGGTTGGAAATAGATGATCTTAAATGTCCCTTCCAACCCAAACCATTCTAGTATTCCACTATTGTATGATTACAGCACATTGAAACAACATTTCATATCATCTCTGAGAGCTATTGGGTCCTGGTAAAAGAATGACATTGAGACCACTCACACTTTTTCACTGTGACTAACAGAAACATTTGCTGTGCTGTATAGTTTTTAGTTAGCACAGCCAGGAGTAGCCAACCACACAATCATAATAAAAATAATAATAATAATAATAAATAAAAAAAAAAAAATTAGTCACAATGATAGACTAACTTACAAATGAATCGAATCTAAACTTGAATCCACTTAATTACTGATATAAAAACTCTCAGTTTTTAGAACTGCTTGTTTACGTCTGATTAAGAAACAAAATCTGTGTTTCAAGAGAAACTCCACCACAAACAATACACAGATCTACTAAAATGTGCCAATTCACTTAGAAAATAAATTCAGTGGAGATATAGAAAAAATCTGCCAATGAGCTAGTGGAAAACTAGAAACAGACTAGAAATAAAGGTATGTATCAAGGATGTTTGCAAAAATTTTCTTTTCCAGTGGCAAAAAGGCAACCTTAAACCACCACATCCCTTTCTCCCTCCTCCAATATGGTTATCATAAACCCCGTATCTTAGACTTAGTTAGGTCTGTAACTACTGATGTTCCCTAGAGATCAGTGCTGGATCTGATCTTGTTCAATATCTTAATCAGCGACCTGGTTGAAGGGATAGACTGCACCCTCAGCAAATTTGCTGATGACACAAAGCTGGGAGGAGTAGCTGACACACCAGAAGGCCGTGCTGCCATTCAACATGACCTGGATGGGCTGGGGAGTTGGGTAAATTGGAAGTGATGAGGTTCAAAAAGGTCAAGTGTAGCGTCTTGTATGTAGTGAGAAATAACATTCATCAGTACAGGTTAGAGGATGATCTGCTGTACTGGAGTTCTGTGGAGAAGGAGCTGGCTGTCCTGATGGAGAACAGGTTCACCATGAGCCAGCAATGTACCCTTGTAGCGAAGAAGACCTATGGTATCTGGGGTTGCATTAAAGTGAGTGTGGCTAGCAGGTAAAGGAGGTAATCCCCTCCCTCTACTGTGCACTGGTGAGGCCACATCTGGAGTACTGTGTCCAGTTCTGGGCTCCCCAGTTCAAAAAAAACAGGGATTCCTAGCAAGAGTTTAGTAGAGGGTGGCAAAGATGATTCATTGTATGGAGCATCTTCCGTACAAGGAAAGGCTGAGAGACCTTGCATGACTCAGTCTTGAGAAGGTAAGGCTGACATGTATCATAATTCATAGCTGTTAATAAATACTTTTAGTGCAGGGGTCAAGTCAATGGGGGAAGACATTTTAGTGGAGTGCAGCAATAGAGCAAGGGGCAGCAGGCAGAATTGTGAACACAGGAAGTTTCATAAAAATACAAGGAAGAACTTCTTTACTGTGAGAGTGATAGAACACCGAAATGGGCTGCCCGGTGAGGTTGTGGAGTCTCCTTCTGTGGAGATATTCAAGACCCATCTGGATGCTTTCCTGGGTGACCTGTTCCAGAAAACCTGTTTTAGCAGGGGGATTGGACTCAGTGACCTCAGTGATTTCCCTTCCAACTCCTACAGTTTTGTGATTCCGTGAAAAATTAAACTTTTCCCTTTTGAAAGTGAAGGTGAAGACATATGTCTTAGATCACTTGTGACTACTGTTACTAACCACCATTTTATTATGACCTTTCTATGTTTATATGTTCCTTCTGCAGCTGTAAGTGATATAGAGCAATGTTTGTTTTCCTACCCACTGAATCCATACCATCATTAACAACAGCAAAAAAAAGTAAAACATAACAAACAAATGAAAAAGAATTTTCAAGTATTAGGGCAAAATTATTTTTTGTTTTTAAACATAAATTATTATTATACATTTTTATCAGTCTCATCATTTTGAAGGTATCTGTAACATTTCTATCTCATATAGTCCTTGATTGCACCTTGAAAAAGTCGATGTTCTTTCTTCATCTGAATTCCCTTTCCAACTTAGCCACAAACATAAAATATTTATTCTAGCTACAGTTTTCTATTGCTACTACCCCTGAAAAGGCAAGAATTAATTGGTTCTGTTATAAATGAGAGTGGGGCTATATAATTCGTCATTGCGGTAAGAGAATTATCTTAGGGTTCATCCCAGGTAAATATGATATATGAGTGTCAATATTCATCATTACAATGAGAGCACTAACTTATCTCATTCTTTGGCATTTCTATGTAATTGCAAGCATGTCAAAATAGAAATTATCCAGATGGGTAAAGATTCTTAGTAAGATATACTTTGTGAAGACTTACTTAATTTTCACAAAGAACAGCAAATAAACAAAACCAAACAAAGAAACAAAACACAAAACAAATAAAGCAAAGAGATAAATGAAATATAAAGGAAAGTTATTTTTTCTTGATATAGAGAAGACCAAATAAAAAGCATATATTTTATGACTACTGTTAGTGTTCACAAAAAGATGTGACACCAAACTGTACCTTGAAAGTTTTTTTTCCTAAAAGTGTTAGGAATCAGCTTGTTATCAACAGTACAAATTGAGTTTTTACATTTGTGGACAGAATATGAAAGCAATTATTCATTTGTGTTCTGGCACAGAAAGACTTTCACTACATACTTCCTCTTTCAAAGGCTGTTGCCATTTAGTCTTCTATGCTTAATAAAGTTTAAGTTGTTTTGTACATTTATGAGATATACAGTGAAAAATTTGCTTGCTGTTACTCAGTGTCTTCTGCTTGTCAAAGAACATGCTCATTTTCTGCCCTGGACTCTCAAAATAATAATAATAAAAAAAAATATTAAAAATTAGGAAGCATAGCATCATAGAATCACCAAGCTGGATTCTGTGGGGAACAGACCTTCAAGATCCCATAGTCCAATCATCAGCAGCTAATGTTTCTTTCCTCATGTGTTCTAAACTCACAGTATGCTTGTCAAAGAGCTGCAAATATTTCATTTACTTTTTAGAGGTTCTTGGTTCCTTTTGTTTTCATCAGAGTTTTAATCATTCAGGAAGTAGAAGGGCCTAGTCAGAGCACACAAGATAGTTCTGTAGAAAGGATATCTTCAACACTCCCAATGAAGCTCCCATTTCTCTACTTTTTATTATTTTATTATGTCTAGACATTGAGTACAAAATATGTTGTAATGAGAAACAAACAGGAACAAACTAATGAAAGACTGAGTTTATCTCCAGACAGAATACTAATGATCTATGCAGAGCACCACTCTAAAAAATTTCTCATTCCTTACAAAAACAGGTAAATATTTCTTTTTCCCATATCATTAAGAAATTAATTCCAGAATATAAATATTATAGATCAAAGATCTTGAGAGGAATGAGAGCGTTCATAGCCCCAGAAGTGCCAAGTTTTCTCTCTCTTCCAGAAGAAGGGCCAACTCTGGGCCAGATGGATCTTATCTGAATAATACGGCTAGTAAGATTTAAGCAGACCTTTCACTTTTGATCCTCCTCATCTGTTTGTGTTTATTAGGAAGTAATTCTCTTTGAATTACATTGAAATTTGAGTCACAGCACTCATTTTCCGGTTCTGAAAAAGCGAACAAATCTTGAGTGATATTACTGAAATGAACTACAAAGTAGGACACTTTACCAGCCACTAGTACACCCTGGGTCCTTTTCAGCAGAGCTATGTCCAATGTGTTCATCCCCCAACTTGTATTGGTAGTGGATGTTTCTTCAACCGAGGCCTTGCACTTGGATTTGATGAACCTCATGATGTTTTTTCTGGGACCACTGCTCAAGCCTGTGTAGTTTCCCATCCCTCTGGTATGTTGATCGTATCCCACAGTTTGGTGTCATCAGCAAACTTGCTGAGGGTGCCCTAAATGCCACTGTTGATGTCACTGATGAAGATACGAGAGAGTATTGACCCCAACACTGACCTATGGGGGACACCACACACCACAGATCTCCATTCAGACACTGAGCCATTGACAGGTTCTCTGGGAAACCAATTTCAGTGCCTCACCACCCTCTGAATGAAAAATGTCTTCCAAACAACTAATCTAAATCTCCTCTTTTTTAGTTTTTAACAATTCCCCCTGGTATTATTACTATCAGACCATGTAAAAAAAATTGGTATCCCTCCCATTTATGAACTCCCTTTAAGTATGGGCAGATGCAATGAATTATCTCCAGAACAAGACCAGCTCCATCAGCCTTTCTTCATAGATGAGGTGCTCCAGGCCTTGAATATCTTTGTGACCCTACAATGGACCTGCTTCAACATCTCCACATTTTTCTTGTGTTGAGGGCCCCAGGCCTGGATGAAGGACTCCAGGCAAGAAGGTCTCACAAGGACAGAGCAGAGGGAGACAGTCACCTCCCTCTCTCTATTGGCCACTCCTCTTTTGATGCAGCCCAGGATACAGTTGGCCTTCCAGGGTGCAGCGTACTGCTGGCTCAAATTAAGTTTTTAATTTATCAGAATCTCCAAGACCTTCTTGGTGAGACTGCTCTTAAGGAATTCTTATGCCACTCTATACACCTATATGGAATTGCCCAGACCCAAGAGTAACATCTTGCACTTGGCCTAGTAGGTTCACACAAAGCCACTTCTCAAGCCTGTCCAGGTCCCTTTGGATGATACTCCTTTCTATCAACTGCGCCACTCAGTTAAATGTCATGAGCAAACTTGCTGATGATGCACTTGATCTTTACTACCTATGGATCCTCATTTCCACTGCTTGTACATTTCCTTCTCATCCCTAAATTTAACCAACAAGTACTTGCTTAGCCATGCTGATTTTCTGCCTTGTACAATTCATTTCTTATACTGAAGGATGGAGAGCTCCTGTGTTCTCAAGAAAGGTGCCCTTAAGGTGCTGCTGGCTCTGACCAGTTTCTTTGTCCCTAAGTACAGTTTCCAAAGAAATCTCATTCAATAATTCCTTAAATAGCTGGTGTACAGCTGAGTTTGCTCATTTGCAAGGCCCTTATTCCTCAGGGTTACAAACTCAACTAGAACATGGTCACTGTAGCTGAAATGCCTCCAATCTTGACTTCTTTAATGAGATTCCCTGCATTGGTGAGCGCCAGGTCCAGAAACACTTATCTTCTCATTGATTTGTCTGTTACCTGGACCAGAAGGTTATCCTCAACGCACTTCAGGATTCTCCTGGATTTCTTGCAGCCCACTGTGTTACTTTCCCAGCAGATATTTGAGTTGTTGAAATCCTCCGTTAAGATGAGAGCCTGCAAACACCATGTCTCTTATAGTTGAAGCAAGAAGGCCTCACCAACAGGCTCCCTCTGATCAGATGTCCTGTAGTAGACCCTGGACACCTGCTGTCGGTCTCAACCTTATCATGGCTGTTTCTCAGAGGCAGCTCTTCACAATCCATCCACCTCTTAACATAGAGGAAAAATCCCTTGCCCTCCCTGCTCTGCATGTTCCATCTAAAATGCTTGTAGCCCTTGATTATTGTGTTCTAGCTGTGTAATTCATCCCACCATATTTCCTTGATAGCAATTAGGCCATAATTTTCTAATTGCTCTATGGCTTTCAACCCTTTCTGCTTATTTCCCATGCTCTGTGCATTGATGTGGAGAGACTTCCGTTGGGCTATTGGTCGCATTACTGTCCTGAAGGAGCCCTCCCAAATTTCTCTGGGATAAATCTGATTTTTTCCCCCTGCTTCCAGAAGTGGCAGTGTTCCTTGGCTGTTTGGTCACTCAGAAATATACCACTTTGCCAAATTGAATCTAGTTTAAACCTTTGCTAACTTCTTGAATGACTTCTGGTAACTCAGCTCCATGACATAGAACTAGATTGCCTCATTATACTTCATACACACTTAAACACTTCCTAAACTATTAAAAATGATGATACCTCTATTCACTCCTAGTATCTTTGCTCCAGACAGCTGTACAAATGGTTTTAGATCCTCATTATGCATATTAAACAAAAGATCTATGGAAAAAAATAATGGATTCCTAACTTTGTGAGCATGGAACCTTTTAGAAGTACAAATCCACAAGAGGTTAGGATAAAGTCCGGTCAAACACTTTCTGAATGTACGTGAAAACTTAGATGTAGTGGTTTTGGTTCTGAAACAATCAAGGTAGAAAATATAGGATAAAAATTTCAAAAATAACAGAAATGGAAAATCTTACAATGCAAAGGACAGTAGTAGAAGAATTGAAAATTTCTGGTAAAACTTGTCCTCAAATTTTATTTTATATCTATTAAATATATTTCTTTCATTTGCAGATTGGCAGTTTGCTAACATGTAACAAACTATATGCATAGTTTTATAAGCTGAAAAGGATTGCTCACATGGTTAGAGAAGGAAAATTCAGATCTATTTTATGTCTGGGCTTCTGCTAAAGAGGTATGTCTCAGTTTTTAAGAACTTTTTATTGGAATCCGCACAATCTTATTCTAGAACAATGCAGCAATTTGTGTACGAGAACTTTTCAGCTTTGGGTAACTGGAGGGTGACATAAGGTGCAGAATGAAAGTCTGCAGCATTACAAAGGTGATCAGGAAATAATTAAAAGTCATTGAACTTTTAAAACTATATTATTAAATATATTATAAATATTTATAAACACACTTGCCTACATTTATAAATATGTTTATATATTTTTTTTAATATATTATTAAAAGAGAACAAAACGAGTTATTTTTAAAACACTGTACATAATGAAAGTCTACAATGCACAGCATGGGGTGTTTCAGAGTGTGAAGGTATGAAAAAGTCTAAAAGGCATTGGATGCCATCATGTGGGATGGAACTAATGAGAGTTCTTAAATGCAATGAGCTGAATCAGTTATATTAGTGGTGCTTTTAATATATATTTTCCTTGATTTTCTGCTCTCAGAAAGGAAAGATTAAAGGGCTACATTAGATCTTGGTCTGATGGAGCCTGTCCTATATGTTTACGTTTCCAGTAAAACAGTCAGTGTAGTTCATTCACTATTCAATAATTTAATGTCCAGTTTCTTTATTTCCTACATTCTCTGAACTTTGCATTTCTTTATGTCAGTCTATCACACTCATTATTTTTATTCTACTACAGAAACATCGGAGAATATCATTCTCCTAGTTTTGCTCCCAAATCTTTCCACGAAGGTCTTACTGTCAGAAGAGCTTTAGGAAAGCGAGGAGTCTTACATAATATTACATTGTGTAAACCATAAAAATAAATAAATAAATAAATAAATAAATAAATAAATAAATAAATAAATAAATTTTAATCAGTGTGCTCTCATGCTGTTGTAACCCAGAAAGTGAAGATTTGAGGATGAAAAAGAACTATCACTTTTTGTAACAATGCCAAAGTATCCAGCAGAAACAAATGTGATCATTTTACTCGGGGAGGGTTCTTGTTTTGTTTTATTTTCTGATAAAAAAAGCACTTTTTCATCATCATCAAACATCAACACAATTCAGATTTATGAACTTCTTGTAATAGAAAAAAATGTTATGCTCCAAACTACAGAACTGAAGATAATACAGATATTTAATTTTAAGTTGTCTGATTCAGGTTATAACTACTCTTGGAATCTGCTTACAACAAGGTATTTCAAGACTTAAGTGAGAATTTCTTCTTTTCCCCTAAAGTAGTGTGAAATAAGGAAACATCCAAGACCAATTTGGTTGGAAAAACTGATGATTTTTTTATAAACAAAGGATAAAGAAGCCAGCAGCTTTGTCCTGTGCTCAGTGGTTCCATGTCATCAGGACAAGAAAACTGGCCCATTGCCTTTAGGAATTTTTTGGTCAAAAAATAAGAACACACTGACATTAAAATATGTATATATATATGTATTCCTATGAGCTTTTGCCAGTGTAGATATCACAATTTTTTCCTACCATTCTAATTTATTCTTAAAATTGTTCTTTTTTTTTTTTTTTTTTCAGTTTAGAAGTGTGGTCAAAAGGACAGATGTTCCCACACAGGTCATAAATAATTGTTTTTTGTTCTTAAAAATCCACTGAATCATATGATAAGCTCTTATTTGCTAACGATGACACTCATATGATTTTATTTCTGTGAACTGTTTTAACTTCTGCATCCTCCTTGCAGTTATGAAAGACACTATTCATTTTATTTAAAAATGTATGTAGCTGCAGATGATGCCTCATGCTTGTAAAATTTGTTAATAAAAGGTTATTTTAAACGTGGGCTGAAGTTTTCTCCTCTGATGTTTCCTGAAGACATCTCTTTTTGATGCTCTGTTCATAAAATGTTCCCAGTTATTATTGAAATTTTATTTCCATGCTAAAATGTCTGATGAGAAAATTTGAGAAAAGGGTTAGTATATTTTCCTTTTTTTTTTTTTTTCCAGTTTGAATGAATGTTGGATATACAACAGAAGAAAGGTACAGAGAGATATATGGTAGTGAATGACTGCATCATACCTCACATAAACAAAGAATTTGTAAGACATTAGTGCCTGTTTTTTCTATCTCCTGAAAGTTGATAAATATTTAACTTTATTTTGCAAAAAGAAAGAAACAAACAAACAAATACAAACAAACAAACAAACAAAAACCCAGA
The DNA here is from genome assembly GCA_030625065.1 of Alectoris magna. NCBI lineage: Eukaryota > Metazoa > Chordata > Aves > Galliformes > Phasianidae > Alectoris > Alectoris magna. The sequence goes on from CM060564.1 coordinate 44,195,460, forward strand.
TCATAAGATATAGCATTGTACTAAATGATACAGCTGCATTGTTGTGGTCTTCGGGCAATTTTTTGGAGTAATGGTATGAAAATGATCTAGAAATATCTCTGAAAAGTGTCTGGATGAACCTGAATTTTGTTCTAAAGATAGACAAAAATAGGATGAGATACAAGCTGTTTGAAAAGGTATGTAATCTTTTCAGGTCTTGTTGAAGTTCATCCATTGGCCTCAGAACAGTTAACCAGCCTGTCCAGATCTTCTGTAGGACCTTCCTAGCCCCAGGCAGATCGACACTTCCTGTCAACTTGGTGTCATCTGCAAACTTACAGAGGGTGCACTCAGTGCCCTCATCCAGGTCATCAGTACAGATACTGAGCAGGACAGGCCCCACTACCAAGCCCTGGGGAACACCACTCGTGACTGGTCACCAGCCAGATTTAAGACCATTTGCCACTACTCTCTTTGCCCCACCATCCAGCCAGTTCTTTACCCAGCAAAGAGTGTCCAAGCCACGAGCTGCCAGCTTCTGCAGGAGAATATTGGGGGAGACATTGTAGAAGGCTTTGCTGAAGTCTAGGTAGACTACATCAACAGCCTTTCCCTCATCCACTAGATCATAAAAGGATATCACGTTGGTTGAGCAAAACCTGCCTTTCATGAATCCATGTTGACTAGGCCCGATCCCCCACTTGTCCCACATACGTTGTGTGATCTTTCTCAAGATGATCTGCTCCATAACCTAACCTGGCATTGAGGTCAGGATAACAGACCTGTAGCTCCTGGATCCTCCTTATGGTCATTCTTGCAGATGGGAGTCACACTGGCAAGCTTCCAATCTTCTGGGACCTCTCATTATTATGATTAATGACTTATGGAGAGAGGAATGTGGATAAAATTTTGCATGATCTCAGTCATTTTGTGTAATGGCAGAAAACATTGCAAATTCTGACTCCGGTTTGTACAAATTTAGTACTAAATGGGACAGACACTATTGTAGCATGATGAGGAGAAAAATGAAATCATGTTAGCCTTATATCAATTACAGATTACATATTATTGTAACAGGAGCACAATAATCAATTTTTAGTTTTTATTTTTTCTTTTTCTTTATTATTATTATTTTTTTTAATCAAAAAGCATGTACTCAGTTTGTTCAGATAGAAGAGATTATTTCCAGATCAAAATTCTGATTCTCGCTATCTTACTGATAGTTTTATTAATCTTACCTCTTCTGGGATGAAGTAGTTAACTTCTAGTCCTTCACTGATACAAAATGTTTCATTTACAATCTATAAATTCCCATCTTTATTCTAAAGATATGTAAGAAAGAAGAATAAACATTAAGTTTCTGAACAGCACACTGGCAGCTACAAGTACAAGGTTCTAAGCATAACAGAAAAACAATTTGAGCCGATAACTGAGCTGCCTAACACGTATCATCATGAGGTAGTTGGACTCTGCTATAATAGTCACTGGAAAAAGGAAAGAAAATAATCTTATGTTACTTTTGTCTGTTCCTTCTGTCTTGTTTAGATGCATTTTTTCTACTTTTTGCTTTTAAAATGGCAGTATATTTACATGTATAGCTACATATCTAAGATACACACATTTTCAAAGCAAAACAAGAAGAAGATAAAAGAAAATAAAAGCAATTCTTCTCAAAGTGAATGAATTCAATGAGAAATATTACAAAAACCAGTAAACATTTTAACAGAGGAAATTTTACTGCATCAGAATAGCCCAGTGATCTAACAGGGATAATTTCAGTCAAGTTTAGTTTGGAGATTTAGTTTGGAGGATCAGTAGTGTGTAATTTTTACCAACCTCTTTTTCCTACCTAAGCTATCTGAACTTCTGCATTGCTAGCCAGAACTTGGGTTAACTTTGAAATAGAGAAAAGCCCAGTAATTACATGTACACTTATTTCACATAAAGAAGGCACATTTTAAGGTCACACAATTTGGTTATTGGTAGTAGAATTTCCCTGAGTAAGTTGTCTGTATATGTTGTAAGACTGTGGAGAACAGCAGCTGTCTAGACATCACAGGAACTTGGATTTGCAATGTATCTTACGCAAGAGTCTCAGGTTCACTGCAGCTTCTAGGGTGGGAGAGGATAGCCATTGTGCTCTATGAGTCTGTCACAAAACCTCCATCTCAGTTCTCTCACCAGCAGCTCTGGAGGTGCCCTATGGCCCACCCACTAAGCAGCTGAGTCCCCAGGAGGGGCATATTCAGGGTGCTGATAAGTGACCAGTATCCACTGACACAGACCTAGGAAGAAAAGTCTTTTTTTTTTTTTTTCCCCAGTAATATTAAATATGTTTACTTTTGTTTCAGTAGATTCACAGTGGTTTTGGACTTGATGATCCTTTTGGATCCTTTCCAACTGGGTATACTCTATGATTCTATGAAGAATTTTGATTCTCAGAATTTTACACCTTATTTTTGGGAGTATGATGTGTGACACACAAAAATCTTCATAGAGTAGTACTTGCAGTATTTCACCATAATAACACAGTACAACCAGCCTAACTGCTCCCCTGACGCAAATCATATGGTTTTAATTGGGAACATTGGCCAAAACAGGTTTAAAGCAACATCTTTCTAAATCTCTAAACAGTGGTTAAATGGCTCAACTAATCTATCTAAATGACACAGCTGAATTGCCTTAGAGCTCTTTACAGTACTCTTAAAATAGTAGTGTCTGAAACACACCACCCGCTGCACAACATTTTTTCACTTCATGTTTCACTTCAGCCTTTATAGATACTGAGATCTTTCCCTAATAACTTTCAACCTCATGCCTCCATTCATCTTCTTCTTCTGTCCTTCAGAAAGATAACAAAATCCAGTGGTTCAGTGTTTAAACCATAAAAAAATTACTTTTTAGTCACAAACTAACACGTGTCTGTTAATCAACATGATTACTACATGGACGCTTTTCTTTTTTCTTTTTTTTTTTTTTTCTTTCCCACAATAGTGCATTTTTTCTATTAAGAGGATTTAAGAAGACGTAACTAGTTGGTTATAGATCCAGATTCATACTAAATCTCTAGCAAGTGAAAAACTGTCTGTCTTAATAATTCGTGCTTATGCGAAAAGACAACACATTTCACTGACAATGATTCCCTAATGAAAATTATATCAGGTTTCTCAGCTTCCATTTCAGGAGCTGAGCTATCCAGTTCCACTCTTCCAGAGTATGAAAAAGTATGTGTACTTGTACTTTGCTGTCTCTTCCAATAATTGTTTCCCAGTAAGTGTAGGTCCACTTCCATTTTCCCACTTTATTCTGTTAAGACACAAAACTCAAAACATTTTAAAACATACATTATTTTAATGAATGTTATTCCAAGCAAAATACACATCCTTGAAAGCATATTAAGTAATGCAATTGAAAATATATATATCTATTTTTTATTGTGATAGAAAAATGTTAATTTTGAAGGTTTTAGAAATTCAGCTTACATTTGTTAATGTAACCTCTCTAATCTTTACAGCTTGTTCCTAAGAAAATCAGGCATCGAAGAACTATTCTAATTATTTTACATTAACACCATGCAAGATAAAATGGCTTACAATACAAGTAATGCTACTGCCTTCCCATTGACTAGAAAAATAAAGACAGAAGTGAGAGGTGAGAGGAAAAAAGTCAAATGTATTTTAATATTTGGATATAAATGTAAGTATTTTGGAAAACTTAATTCCATAGTAAAACAGAATAAAATGCTTTTGTGGTACTTTAAAATTATGTAAAAATATCACAGCTGAATCTGAGTTGGACAGAAAACACATCATGTTCACTGTGGATTCATAACCTCTTTCTGAGGCCTCCTGAAGAATGCAGAGTACTCTCTTAAAGAAAAGGACATCCTGGCCCAAAGTAGTAAAGTACACAAGAGCAGTGAAGAGGTCTTATGAGTTTCAGCAGCTTGAAGTTGTGGGAACCCTGAAGGTCTGAAAAGTGCTTGTGAACATTTGCAATATAATGTGTGCCTGAACAACTCGCCTTCCAGAGTGTGATGGAGAGCACTTTTGAAGGGAGGCTGTGGAGAGCAGGTGAGGCTCTCAAATTATTCTGAGTAATCTGTGCCAGTAAACTCACTCCAAAGGCATCTGAATAAGCAGTTTTCTCAAATAAAATTCAGCATCCTATCTCTAAGTACATTTACAGTTTCTGGCTTACATAAAGCATATTTAAATTTCCTTGAAGCCATTTTTTTTTCCTAAACCTGTGAGAATACATACTAATTTCTGCTCATTTCAATATTCATCTGCATAATTCATCTGAGATAGCTGTAACATACAGAAGTTTGGGAAAAAGAGCAGCTCCAAACTCATCTTGGACTACTTCTTCTGGGTTAGAATCTCCCATATTTTTCCCATAATTTCTCACTCACCTGATATTTCTCATTCTAATTAAATGTATAGAAATGGAATATTTTCTGACCTACCTCAGGTACGGAAAAGACCAGGCTTTCAAATGAACAACAGAAAATCCAAATAAGACATGCTGTAATTTAATCAGAATGTAGATTCTCCTTCTTCCAAATATATTCTTAGTAATTTTCTGGATTTTCCTCTTTAAATACTGTCAAATAATCAACCTCTTTAACTTCATCAACAGAAGTAATGTCAGAGCTGTGTGTAGCTGGGGAAATTTCACAAAAAGGAAGCACTCACCTGAATGGTTCTTTCATGTCCCTGATGCACAGTACTAGGGTCATTTCCCTGCCTGCCCTACTCAAAAGTTCGGAATGTCAATCTGTTGGTTATGACCAGCTGTTCTATTAACACATTTCTTCCTTTTCTGTCCTCTGACTTTAATGATTTATCTTAAGGTTTTCCCATCTTTTGCTTTCCAAGCCATACTGCCAAAATACAATTAACAAATTCTTCCTTGGCTTTTTCATCACATTTTGGCCTTTTTTTTTCCATTTTTGGAACCTTTTTGTTTGTTTGTTTGTTTGTTTTAAGAAGTAATATCAAATAAAGCTCACTGATAAGATCTTTTCACACATTTCTGTCCTCAGATTTTCTTCTTTTTTTTTCTCCCCCTCTTTTACTTTATTCATCCTACTATTTCCTCTTCATAAACTTGATTTCATTTTGTCTTTCTTTCTGTCTACTCTGCTTTCAAAAATATCATACCTCCATTCATCATCTTAACTCACGAGATATCTGATTCCACGCCTTTCATCTCAAGATTCTTTTTTTAAATAATCACACTAGCTATTATTTCACCACATCCAGATAGAAACTACAGATTCTAAGAAAACCTGCATGAAACTCTTCTGAATTACATGATCAGGACTTACTATTTATTCAGTTTTATTATCATTTTACCTGGCAGATCTATGAATTTGCAGTTTAAATGAATTGATCATGCAGTAGGTTACTATCATTCCTTGATTTGCTGACATTTTTGTGCAAAACCATCACAACCCAGCTGCAATTCCTACAGAGGCATTCCCATTCTCTGGGTGGATATTATACGAACTGTGAGCTGTTGTAAATCCCATGTGCTCCCCTTTGTGAGCACCTGAGGAAGTGTAATGGAAGGTAAATATGCCAAGGAAGACTGAGCTGTTACTGTTTTTCAGGAACGTATGAAATGAAGAACCAAGGAAATGTAAGAAATGTCTAGTGTGTAAGCACATGTGAGAACTGGGGCCCATATATGTGCATAACAGGAAGTTATTGATATACCATTTTTTAAAAAATCTGTGTATAAAATAGACCAGGCTAACATGTATAAAGACCGAACTTTCAGACTCAGAGAAAATTTCAGTAAACAAACTTATGGTGGTTTCTCACTCTCACAGAACTGAAATGGGAGTTATTTTCTTATTTTCTTCTGGCCTGTCTGGATAAGAACAGACATAGGTTTTTCCACTATGTTTAATTTTCTAGACAGAATCATTTTTGTGACAAGAAGAAAACTATGCACTCAGATGATAAGGTAAAAAAAAAAATTAAAAAATCTCAGGGAATCATTAAGTGAAGACAGAAGTGAAGGATGTATGTAGGATTGACATGAGAATGACATAAAGTTCGAGATATAAATTCCCCCCAGGCTATAGCTTAATATGCGTTAATGCAAGCATTATACTAATATTTGTCTAAGCAACCAAAATAGACAGTTAAATGAAAGAGATGTTCTAATATGAATCAGTTGGCAATACACAGATCACAGTATACAGCAAACAGAGTATTCCATTAATGAATAGGAGGAGGGCTTCTATTTAATTCTCTCAAGGACTATGGCTTCACAACTCTGGTACTAATGACAAGTAAATGGGAGTAAAAATCTCACAAGTATTACATGCAATTGAACAACACAAATTTTTAGAACTGCATTTTACAATCCTTCTCTCTCTTGTATATGGTATAAGATAATCAGATTGAGATAATTTTTTCGTGTTATCCAGTCATTTATACTGAAGCTAAAGAGCTTCAGAGAAGGAAAGAGTTCTTTTTGATCATGTTGGAGCACAAAACATGCAGCTAGATATTTCTATGTTGCCTTTTCCCTCTATACTCATGTAAGTAATCTCTGAACACCTAACCTGTCATTACTTACAGGAATGAGCATACTTAGTCACTTAGTTTATCATGACTTTCTGCTTTTTCTTTCTTATTTCATAATAAAAACTATATTAAAACACAATTACAGGGCTAGATTAAACCAACGTAAGTCAGACTGAAGGATGATTCATTCTTGGGTCATATCACCATAGTTGAAACTCTAGATTACATATTGCTGTCCTGTTTAGTAATGGTAATACAAGAATTTCAGTCAGAAATAATCTCTATTTAAGGTTTGTATTTACATAGTCTTTATGAATTGTCTTCGTTATTGAGTGCATACTCAAAATGGAGATGGGAGGAGGGATGATGGAGAGGGGAAGTTCTCAGATTGACTTATGCCTTTCATCAGATTGAATATACTTTACTGATTTTATCTTCTTTCTTTCTCCTCATGAAGGAAAAGGGAGAGGCATCTGAAGAGACAGGGCAGATCAGACACTGCTGTATCAGTGGTCCGCTAGTATTGTATTTTGAATATCCACATTTCCTTTTCACCTTTTTTTTTCTAAGGCAAAGAATGCAGAAGTTCTTGAAAAAGAAAAATGAGGCATACTACAATGAGATTCAATTACTTTAAAATAACAAAGGCCATGCATGTAAAATCATAGAAATGATACAAGTGGAATACAATTAAGGGAATAAACACTGAAATTCCATGCTCAAATGTGTGATTTCCACATTTTATTTACAATGACAGAGAAAAAAATGACAGAGGTAATGCTAAATTTAATTCAAGGGAAAGGGAATGTTATGAAATTCATTGCTAAACAGGGGAGAACGTGGTAAACTGAAAGCTCACTGGCAGGGGTTGTGAAATACACTCCAATAGGTTACAAAATTGGCATGTACAAAGCAGGAAAAAAAATCAGAATGAAAAGATGAAAACTTCTTTATCTGTGAAGATCATGGAGATCCTCTTGGAAGACAAGTGAAGGCACGTATGAGATAAGGAGGAAGTCTGAGACAGACAGCATGACTTCACCAAGGGCAGATCATGCCTCATCAGTCCAGGGGTGGCCTTCCATGATAGAATGACAGCATCAGTGGACAAAGGAAGGTCAACTGATGGCACTTCTGCAAGACCTTTGACATAGTCTCGCAACACAGCCTTCTCTCTAAATTGGAGAGATATGGGTTTGAAGGGTGGACTACTTGATGGATAAAGAGAAGGTTGGAAGGTTGCAGGCAGAGAGTTGATGTCAATGGCTCCATGTCCAAGTGAAGGCCAGTGATGAGTGCTGTTCCCCAGGGGTCCATCTTGGAATGGGTACTCTTTAAAATCCTTATCAAAGGCATAGTTGATGAGATCCAGTTTGCAGCAAGTTTGCAGAAGACAGCAAGCTGCGTAGTGCAGCTGACACAGGAGAAGGAAGATATGCCATCCAGAGGGACCTGAACAAGCTCTAAAGACAGGCCCATGTGAACTGGGGATTGTTAAACCTCATTAGAGTTTTAACAAGGCCAAGTGCAATCTGTTGCACCTATGTCAGGGCAATCCCAGAGGTATGTACAGACTGGGAGAAGAACTTCTTGAGAGCAGCTCTACTGAAATCTACTGGTAGATGAAATACTTAACATGGACCAGTAGCGCACACTTGCACCCTGGCAGGCCAAAAGTATCCTGGATGATATCAAAAGAGCAGTGGCCAACAGGGTGAGAGAGCTGATTTTCTCTCTGCCCCCATGAGGCCCCATTTGGAATACTGTGTCCAGGTCTGGGGTTTCCTGGACAAGAAAGACTTGGAGCTTTTGGAGTAGTCCAGAGGATGTCCACAAAGATGTCTGGAGCCTCTATGCTATCAAAACATGCTGAGGGAGCTGGATTTCAGCCTGGAGAAGAGAAGGCTCCAGAAGGACCTCATTTTAGCTTTCCAACAGTTAAAGGGAGTTTAAAAACAGGAGGGAAAACAAGTTCTTGCATGGGTAAATAGTGAAAGGAAAAAGGGAACCGATTTTAACCAAAAGATGGGAGATTTAAGTTAGATGTCAGTGGGAAATTTTTCACTGAGAAAGCGATGAGGTCACTGAGCAGGATGCCCAGAGAGATTCTGGATGCTCCATCCCTGGAGGTGTTCAAAGCAAGGTTGAATGAGGACCTGGGAGTCTGATCTAGCTGATCTTTGAGCTGCCTTCCAATCTAATACGTTCTATGATTTCTGTGATGATTCTGTGATTCTTAATAAACGAAAAAGAAAATAACAAATTAAGAAATCCAATTCACAAATTTAACTGATAAAATAGTTTAAATATCTGGTCACCTGCAAAAAGACGCCATGCTTTGCTTGCCCTGGGAAGCTCATTTGAGCTCAGCCTCCCACTACAGCCAAAAGAAACTCAACAGTAAACATGATAAACTTTGCCTGAAGGCTCACTATGAGGAGGAAGGTACATAGGCAAGTAAACCTCATGTTGCTTGTTCTACAAAATAGGACTGGATGAAGGGACTGAGGAATAATTTGTTCACCCCTCTGTCATATACTGAATTAATTATGCTTAGGACAGTCTTGAAAGGTAGTTGTGTGCTATTCCCTATGTTAGAGTTTCTGTTGAAACACTAGTTTCCTCAGGCAAACTCTTGCCAGTGTCTTACCATTAAAAAGTTTGGCCTGACATACAATCATGTCATCCCTATCACAACTGAGATCATGACTTCTTAGATATTCTACTGTAGCACGGAGAGCTTACTGTCATTCTGTTTTAATATTTCTACTAGTCTTTTGAAGCCTTGCCAGATGACACTGGGTGTCTTCTGAGCCCCAGGAAGTAAACCATAACATTGGACTATAATTATCACTCAGATCTCTTTCTCAACCACCACGCTGAGAACTGGGAATTGGAGGAATAATTTAGGTCACTTCACTGTGATACTTCTTTTTGAATGTATCTCTGTCTCTCTTGCTCTCACTTTTTTCTTCTGTAATTCTTGAAAAAGGAAGTGCTATGACTCTTAAAGCCTAACTGTGCACTGTGTTTAGAAGATTATAATCAATGTTTAGATCTGCAGTTGTGTGACACTGCAGTGACATGGCTCAGAAAGCTATATTTTTTTTATTTTTATTGTTTCTCCCTGATATATTAGGCCTGTCATTATTGATTCTACTGGTTCTGAATTCCCCTTTCATTGTCCTAATCTTAGATCCAATAATCTTGCCGACCCAATAAAAGCTTGATGTAAATTGACACAGGTAAATTGAAAAGCTCCAAGAAAAGGAGTTTAAAAAACCCCTGTGTGATACGACAGGTACATATTGTCTTTTTAATTCTTTCTACGCCTTTCCTGATGGCTAATTTACAAGAAGTTACTGAAAGAAATCTGAAAGCAAATATTGATCTTTGACAGATTTGGCAGTAGATGTGGATTTATGAGAATCTAGTCTGGAAGGACATTGATTTTTTTTGTACATGACAACAAGATTTAATGCAACAGCGTGATACGACAGAGCTTAATGCAAAGCGATGGCTTGGAATCCAAGTACTTATGTGGATAAGATGTGATGTGAAGAGAGATAGAGCAAAATAAAGGGAAAGGGAATAAAAATAAGAAAATGGTCAAAAGAATTGCCAAGGAGAGGTAAAAGCAAAGTCTGCCTGGAAAACTATTAATGTTCTTTAAATAATTATGTACATTATACAGTATATAATATCTCATTTTTTTTTTTAATGAAATGTAACTTCTTTGTATTTGTTACCACTTCTGAAATAACCAGCAGTAAATTAAACGTGTATTTTATTTTCCGATACAGACGAATTTCCAGTCTGTGGAAGTTCATAAGATTTCAGCAGGATCAGGATTTTCTTTCTGATTTTGCTACAGGAGAGATATCAGCAATATATGGGGGTGAAGATCTTGTGCTTTTCTTTAGAATTCACTTGGGTACTCTGGCAATGGGCATTACGTCTGGTGAGCTCTAGACAAATTAAAGTGATGTCCTTAATTTCATTAGCTTCAGCAAGGTTATTTACACTTTGTAGTGTAGAGCTAGGTAGATACAGCCACAATACAGAGCATACCTGAGGGACACTTTTCTTCAGAGAGATGAACAAGATGTGTTTTTCTGATAAAGAAGCTATATGTCCGCTCTGGTGTCAAAGTTGTTCAGTGTAGACATACCATAACTAATATTAATGACAGTGAATGTAAGCATGGGAATAATATCTTCTTGAACAGGCAAATCTCGTCACACCAAAGGGAAGGCCACAGAGCAATGTTTCTGCAGCACAATGCAATGTTATATGACCTATATCCAGTACTGGAAGAAACCAGACTGAAGAGCCCTGAGCTACATTGCCCAGAAAGTCAAGCACCTCTTGCAGCAAAATGACTCATTTGAAGATAACTTGAGGATTGTTAAATTATGCTGTATCATAGAGGATAGACATGTAAGCCTAAAGTTTACATCTCTATTCAGCCATGACAGTTCAGAAAGAGAATGTAAAAATCAGACCAAACTCATCCTTAAAATCTCAATCGGTGACTATTGTTCCAAAATCAGAATGGCAATCTTACCAAAGAGAGAGGAATCAAGTAGTACTGCCGTTGTGTTTGACTTAAGTTTCTCTAGATATTGTATTAAATCAGATTTTTGTCCCTCTGCCAATAATGGAAACAATAATGATGGCAGCAGTGCCAGAAATTTGTGGAAAGTTGAAACGCTGGTCATCTCTCTAGACATCTACAAGGTGTGTAATACAGTGCTCGAAGATTTTCTTTGTCTATTTTTGCAGCACTGCCCACTTCCACAAATGTGAATGTTCTAAGACATATAATCAGCTGGCAGATCTTTCTGTAGAAAGCCACCCAAGTTGATCAACACTCCCACAGATTATTTGTGATATTTGTTTGTGATACTAAGTTTGCAGAATGTGTCTGCTTTCAGCGACATGCCAGCAAACAATAAGTAATAAATGTTTTGACAGTTCTTTACGTCAGTGCTTAGAATATTTCAAAACATAAATTGATATACTTGATGGTGTAACGGACAATTATATTTTGGTAACCGTTTCAGAAAAGCACTAAAAATGTTGACTTTTTTCATCTGTAGACTTAAAACTTAGTGGAGCTTTAAAAACAACTATTTATTGAAATTGCAAAAAACCGTTCAAATTGATAATTATAAAATTAATACTTAAAGAATAATGAAAATATTAAGCACGTTTTAAATGGAAAAAATGAAAAAATCTCTCTTTTTAAAAGCGGTGTCTACACTTTAGAAGGGAGATTAAACAGCATACTATTTTCCAACAGTTTGACTTCTCTTAATTGCAAGTTGCATGAAGTTTGGCTGATGTCTACTTATGAAGTCCATCACTAGTGCATCAAAATATGAGAATGTAAGAGATTATTCTTTTATGCCATTGCCTCAAAGCTTGCTGAGGAACAAGTCCAAACAAGTCCTGGACAAGGGTTGAGAAATCCTATGTCTGAGGGACACAGATGGACAAGGCCACGGGCAACGAGAGAGAGATAAGCTGCAACTTAATGACCGGGAAGCAGTCTTTTGTGTGGGCTTATCTCCAGGAAGATGGCCATCTCAGGGGGTGCACCCAGGGATGTCATATAGGAAGGAAAAAGGGAGGATAAAAGAGGGATCAGCAGCCATGAAGATGGGGGTTCTGACAACAGATTCCTCATAAAGAAGAAGAGGGCTTTCTGACAACACATTCCTCACAAAGAACAAGAATGTTTCTGACATCAGATTCCTCACAACTTGATGCCCGTGTGTTGAAGAAGAACAAGGAGATTTCTGACATCAGCTTCCTCACGACCTGAGACCTGCATCATGAGAAGTGAAAGGTTTCTGACATGAGAAGCCTCATGACCTGCCTCTCCCTCTTGGACTTGCTCTGCGCTCTACCTGCTTGCTGCTTAAGGCCAGCCAATCTGCTGCTGCTTCCCCCCAAAGGTGTCTGCCATCAGATCCCTCACTACAGAAGTCCTGCTTGCTGATGGACTCTCTTGGGTCTGCTACCTGAGTCCTGCTGCCTCCTCCTGGACTTACCCTGCGGCTTCTTCCTGCTACCAGCTTGCTGCCCAAGGCCAGCCATGCTGCTTCTCCTCTCCCGCTGTGCTTTTTCCTTGGACCATCAGAATGTTGTGCAACAGGACTGCTGCTGGATCCTGGTGGTGACTATCCCAGCTTTATGCAATTCTTGCCACTTTCTATCTTTTCTATTGCCCACCTTCCCTTCCATACCACCCTAAATTGTCCATCCTCCTCTTCCCCATCTTCCCGGTTAAGGTTTGTAATAAACTGGTCGGACCAATATTTGAACTGTTGTTTCTTAATCTCACACCGGGTATACATATATCAAAGAACCTCCTCTCCCTCCTATAAATTGGAGCGAGACAGACGAGTGGTGAACCCAAAGTAAGACTGTTTTTTGATTTGAACTTTAATAACACTTTCCTGTTTGAGAAGAGATGTAGAACTGAATAAATTCTGAATTCATTAAATATAGAAGTAATTTTGGCAAGCTTTCGAAATAGTGAGTTTGTCTTATTTCTTGAGCATGGTGAGAAGAACTCCTGATTCAAAGGTACGACAAAGATTTCTAGGCACATCTTTCTCTGTTGTTTTTTTCTTCTGGTTTCAGAACTGGCATATTATAACGAAGTTTAAACAAAAATACTCCTAAAACAAATAATCTTTCTCTAGTCTAAACTTTATCTTTCAACTATTGGTCTCCTGATTCTGCTTCCAAAGCTTAAATAAACCATAATGTTAACATCATTTTTTTTAAAAAAAATTTCTTTTATTCTCCAGTGTCTTTAGCATTACTGCCACATCTTTTTCCTTTTTGCCTTTAGATAATTCTATTTTCCCACTATAATATCCAAATAAAAAAATACATCTTATCATTTTATGCACAGAGTTGTTTATTAAATTTTGATTGAAAAGACAGTAGAACCAACAGAAACCTTAATATTCCTACATACTACTTATTAAAATATGACAGAATCACAACTACATTGCATAGGGGAGGCACAAGAAAAAGGTATGAGCATGAGTAGTGTTAGGAAATGTTGAAGGTCTACCCGGAAGTTGCAGCTAAGTGCACAAATAGGAAAAGTTTTAATAATGATTTATTTTACAGTTGGATTAAGATTTAAGATAATCTGAATTTAATATTTAAGATTTAAGATAATCTGAATTTACATCTGAAGGCTGACTAGAAATCTCTAAGAAAACGAACAAATAAAATAAGAATATGGATCTTCACAGAATGAATGACACTTTCCCTGGGCACTGTGAAAAAACTAGGGATGCTACATGCTGTTTATAGATAAGGATATAGATAGGGATGATACATGCTGTTTATAGATGCTGTTTATAGATAAGGTGATGAAGGGTTATCTATCTATCTATCTATCTATTTATTTATTTTTGTATACCCTGTAAACTCCATAAAGAAAATGAAACCTTTCTGTAAAAAATCCTAAAATCTTTCCATTATCATTATTTTCATCACTTCAGAACTTTCTATTTAACTAATTTAACTACATCTCAGAGAGAAAGAACATATCTCTTCCTTTCTGCTGAAGCTTGGCTGTTCTGCTGTAGAGAGTAGGGTCTGTGACCACCAACTCAACCAGCTGACATTGCCTTTTCAAATCTAATACTATTCTTACAGTAACATTTGATCAGGAGTATCATTTTGTTATCACTCTGAGTTAGTTGCTTTTTTGTTTAACAGCAAACAGTTCAGAGCAGTTCAGTGCTTTACAAGACAATGGAAGGGAAATTACAGCATGACTCACGGTTTAATGAAGGAGTTTAAACATATAACTAATAAAACTGTCTATGATCACCATTAAAATCCCGTCATCAATCAGTCGACAACGAATACCATCATTTAGTAAGTGCAAACTGAATGCTTCCCCAGTGGAGGTGTATGGTAACTAGAAATTCTCCTATGTTTTTGGGAAAGGTAGTTGTCTTCCATTCCATGATTCAAACTGAGGCTGTTAAAAAGCACAAGGTAACTACACAGAAATAGTGCAAAACTACAAGCCCCCAGATCCCCAAAGTATTACACTATGTCTGTACCTAAGTTCTACAAATAATTTTTTATTTCCCTAGTCATTAAAGTTCATGGGCTTTTAATGTCATTTAAAAAAAAAAAAAACAAAACTTAATTACAGATTTTGCTATAGATTTTTCAGTTTCATTTGGAACTATTCATTACCTTGTGCCTTCTATTTTATCTTACAGTTTAGCTCAAAATGGGTAAATACAGAGCTTTGACAGTAAAGAACACAGTAGAGTGGTAGCAAAAGTCTGCAGAATGCTGAATTGAAATACAAAATGACTTGGGAAAAGAAGATGCCCAGCTCTCTTCACTTTTTAGTTCTGTACTCTGAAAAAAAGAGAACAATAATTCTTAATTCCCTTCTTTGTTATTTTATAATATATTTTTTCATATTTACACAATACGTACATGAAGAAAAACATGTAATTATTGTTGGTTTTAAGATTTCCTATTAACCATTTAAAGGTATAATCTAGGACACTATCGTTTATGTAGTTTTACAGATTGTATATTCTAATCTTGAAAATCTAACATGATCTTTCTTGGTTTGTTTCCATGTCAGTGTGGAATTCATGGAAACAATCTCTTAGAAGAGAATCTGTAGAAGATAACTACAGCTGTAATAATCTTCTTAAAGGAGTCTTGTGTTTATTAAATTACAGTGACAAACCAGTAAAATGCAGCTGAACCTGACTCACACCTAGAACTTTTAATTTCTTTGCTTTCATTATTTGGAGTATTATTACCTTAATGCCAAGTAATGGAAGTGAAAAATATCCCTCTTTTAAGGATGGCTGTGTTAGTTCTTTTTGAGTGTATAGCATTCTCACTGTCTTGATGTGTTGGTGGTACAGTCATAAACAACATTTGCCTGAGTAGTAGCGTCATGAATGTAGTGGCCTTGCAGACAGAAGCATCAATGCCAAACACACTGTATATCTATGCATCATATGCAGAGCGATTGTAAGACAAAGATGCATTCAGGCGGCATAAGAATGGTTGCTCTTACAAATCTTTGCAGAGGTCATTTCCATAAAGTCTTAATTTGTTTTGCTAAACATGAGTGTATGAGAATATTGGATGGTATTTTAGGGCAGAAAACTGGAAAGACATCAACACCAAGAATTTTCTTCTTTTGGTCTCTTCAGAGCAGAAGGATAAGCAATTTTTTGTTTTACAATCCTACTGTGGGAGAGAGAAGATTAGATGATTAATAGGTGAAGGTATTTTAAGATCTAACAACTGTAGGATTTCAAGTAACTGTATTATTCATTTTTGCTTTAAGTACACTCATGAGAATGAATGTATTTCTTTTTGCAGTTCAGTAGAGCTCCAGAGCATCCCACATGAGTTTCAGAGTAAGTCAGAGTTGGTAGTTAATTTGCTATCTTGTGCAGTGCAAGAGTTTAATGATAGAATTGGAAACAGCATATAACCTTTCTTGTTATAACCTGGAGGTAAAGAAGTCAAGTGGAGATTGCATTTTTAGTTTTAAGAGTGTCTCTAAAGTTTCAAATTAGTATTTGCTGTATTAGAGGTTGGAGAAAGACAATAGTAATTTACATAGACATACTCCCCAGTAAAATGTTTTGGATTGATGGATAATTCTATGAATTGGTACTGTACATTGCAGTTCTTCATTAATTTGTGAAAGGCACAAAGCATTGTCTATATCTTGACTTTTTCCCACTCCTGCAACACAAGCACTTTTTACTTCACACTGAAGATTTTTATGTGGCTTATAAATCTCCTCCAGGGGGTGTGGTTATCATAAGATAATCAGACCCTGGGGGGATTAAAAACACTTATCTCTGGATCATGACTTGTAATACCCCAGGGGTGTGATTATCTCAGGAAATGCACACTCTCTGTCATGCCTAATTGCTTAATTATTACAGTAGTGAGTTCACACTACAATACAGGAGCGAAGGTTGTGTCAGCGTTTCTCTTAGAAAATTCTGTTTTCGGGAATCTGCCATGAGAATCTGCTCCAGGCTGAAACCTGGCAAAAAAAAGTATTCTGCCTAGGAGCATGTATCTTTACCAGATTTCTAAAAATTAGATTGAAAATTAAAAGTTAACTCCATGTGTTTATGTAAAAGCTGACAACCAGTTGAGGTTATGACATTAAGTTAAATGGAGTTAAATATAACAACATTTAATTTAAAGTATTTTTAAATATGTGTTCATCCAAGTAACAACAATAACAAAAATGTACAATATTCGAATACCTGTCTGAAAGAGTTTAATGGTTCAATAAAACTAAGGAAGGATCAAACCTACTGAGTCCTGTACTGATGAATGCATAATATAGTTAATATCTTAGTACCTTCAGTAAGCAATAATATTCTTCCTATTTTGCCTGGAAATTTAATTTTCATATGCTCACTTAGTAGGTTTATGTGAATTACCACCAAAAGCCTATTTTTGCAAAAAAGAAATTTGTCATAAAGAATATGTGTTATCGCCTTACTTTCACTTTAAGAAAAACATAAACATTGAAAATACTGCCATTTAAAAAGATTTATTAGTGTAATATGTGGAAATGGATGGCTTACAGAAAGTCCAGAATCTAATAAGTATTGTAGCTTCTTAGTTCTTATAAAATCAGATTAAACACACATCACCATGTTATGCACTTTATGGAATATCATATACAATTCAGAAAATGTGCAGGTAAAAAATTGTCTTTCTGTTTGTATATTTCCTGACACACACAAAAAACCCCAACTGCTTAGACAGAGAATACATAACTAGTAATTTGAAGGGTTCTTAAGCAGTGTTTGCATGCATGCTTCGTTATTTTCCTTCAAAACCAAAAGATTTTTTTTCTCTGTGTACTGCTGGAGTGAACATGTCATCTATAATGAAACATCTTGAGAGCCATAGCCCATAATACATCTGATATATGTTCTAGTGTTCTACCCATCACAGCAGCAACATGCAATTTCATCACATACAATTTTGTTTCATGGCACCGGGATCATATAAGGGAAAAGGAAAACTTGGTTTTGTGTAACTGGAATAATTAACCTTGGAAAAGCTTTTATCACTCATTTCATGAGGATGATTTAGTGAATTTATAGAAGACAGCTGCATTATAATGAAAAGATGAATGTTCAGTTCAGTAGAACATCTTAGTATCAGAAGGGCTTTCATTGCACTGAGGCGTTTCCACCATTATATGCAGAACTTTCTAGTTCGGAACTACATTTATTTTCAAATGGCAAGTTTGAATTTAACCACATGAAATACTGACATATTTTGTTTTAAAAAAATAATGCAATGTATATGTATCCTCGCACATGTTCAGACCACAATCCTTCTTGCCAGCAGATACACAGTCCTTGAAAGAAAGCTGAATGCCGCTTATGTTTGACAGTAAAATACTTGTTTGACACCACAAACAAAAGCAAATTACTCTGATTTTTTTTTTTTGTGGTTGTTTTATTCCACTTTTATTCTTTTGTATTCCACACCATGTATTCTCATTTTTTCCAGTATCTTCCACTTGGCATTACTGCAGTTTATACATATATACATATAGATGCATTGACAATGTGTGTTGAACAGTTGGGGAAAACAGCTAGTGTTTTTGATTATAAAAGGTGTGGGTTTTGGGGGGAAAAATCTTAAAGATCAGGCAAACAGTTTCTAAGCAAAATGGTGGTAAGTAAAACATCCAGGATTCAGTTCTGCTACCATGAATGCTTTCTGATATATACCACAAGAGAAACAAGAAGGAGATTGAGACATATAGTAAAGATGATAAAAAACAAAAAGGATATCTCATAAATTAAAGCATGGGTTTATATAAAGATTAGTGAGTGATATAAGCAGAGAGGGATAAAAAAGCATGACATTTCACACTTGGGTACACTAGTAAATGGATAGAGAGATAGATACCATGCAAAGTTGAAGATTTCTTGCTCACTGGTGGCTCATAATTGTAGTCAAAGGATATTTGGATTATGTTTTTTCAATATGAAGTTCTATTCGAAGTAAAATGCTTGATACCTGATTATCATGAGGGATATCCTGACAGTTTTTGACATCAATCCTAATGTAGGCTATGTGGATATTTGTGTGTGTATAATGATGAAGTAAAGAGCAAAGGCATTAGAGAGCAGGGGAATGGCGCAGTCATGAATCATAGCAGTAGAAATGCAGACAGTGAGAGAACCAGGGAACATAAGAAACAGACAGAAAGAAAAAGACAAAATACTTTCTAGTGATGAGCAAAGACAGTATGAAAAAAAGAAACTTCCTGAAAAGTTTAACCCTGCATGTTATCAGCTCTTGTACTTCACTTTCTAATCAACGTCAGCTTTTTAGTCTGTGTCTGTAAATATGAGATTAGAGGTCATGCAGTATAGAAGAGTGATCAAAATAAGCATACATGGAATGAAGAGAAATAAAAGACAATCAACTGTGTTGTCAACCACATTTCAAACTGTTGGTTTGTTTATCTGTTATGCTTTGATGGAACGCTTTACAAGTACTCATTAAACATTAAAGTTCTCTGATACTTTCAAGGAATTATCAATGTTACATACAAATGTAACACACCCATTACAAATCAAGTTTTCTCGGGTATCTTATTTTCTAGACTTTATGGTTATATCAGAAACAGTATACAAAAGAAACAAACAAAACCACCTGAGAAACAAACAATTAAAAATTGAGGGGTTTTTTTTGTGGTTTTTTTTTTGTTTGTTTGTTTTGGTGCAATGTAAACACTTAAATAGCTTTATTTGCATAAATAGAGCTTCAGAAACTATGTTTACAATAACACTGTGAATTCGATGCCCACTTATGGCTGTAGAAGGTTGATGACATACATGAATTTTAATTAATTTTTGACTCTTGACTCTGGTTGTTTGGTTTTTTTGTTTGATTGTTTCAAGTGGAAAAATAGTACTTTCGTATTCATAGAAAAATTTTATAATACCATCTCCATGCAGTAGGTGGCCAAAAAACATTCCTCAAACATTCACTTAACTTTGAGCATGATTTTGATTCTGCCATTCCTGGGCAACTTTAAGCTTCAAATAACACTGATTTATTCTTTCAGGATCTCTCTATCCATAAGGAAAGAATGTGACCACTCAATTTGAAACTTTCTGACTGGTCAGAGCTTAAAACTGGAATTCAAGCAGAGTCTATTGGAAAGCTGGTCACAATAATTACAAGGAGACTGATGAAGAAAATCTATTTAAATACAGAGAAATGTTAGGAAGTAATATTCTGCAGAAAGAGAGGCATACAGATGGCACTTTTTTCCACAAGCAGTACAAAAGGAAATGGTCAAAACATATTTAGGATTCCCAAATGGATGTTTCTTAAGGCACAATTATAGGGAATGGATGGATTAGATTCTAATTGGAATCTTCATTTTCCTCTTTAATATTGTAAGTTAGAAAAGTTACATATAAACTGTCTCTGTGATTTGAAAATATTCACCCATGGACATAGCATGTTAAAAGCAGAGTTCTGGTCAAAATGTATCATATCTTACTCTGATAAGTACTGGGTCTGCCATCAGAAAAAGATGGACTATTGCATTCCTTCAATGAATGAAGATGGCCTTATCTCCCCGCTCCTCTACATTACTGGCAAGTGAGCCAGGCTATAAACTGTCAGCTCAAAGCTAAAAGTGCTCACACATTTTGGGATCTTTGACAATTAAAAAATACAATATTTCTGAAATCTGAAATACATATATACAAGCCAGTGCCCAGGAAATTCAACCTATACCAGTAACTTATTTTTTATTTCTTCCTATCTTCCATCAATAGCAAATACCAAAAAAAAGGAAAAAAAAAAAAAAAAAGATTTTTTTTTTTTTAAAGGAAGTTATGGATTGCAATTAAAATGATTCTGACCATTATTCTGACCATTATTTCCAGATGAGCTTCCTTTCTTCTAAGTAACAGAAACTTAATTGCTTACTTTGTCAAATTGTTTGTCACTACTAGAGAGGTAATCTCACTTTGCAAATCTACCTCTCGAACAGTTTGATGCATTCAAAGTGCAAATTATGCAATTAAGTGTACATTTTAAATGTGCTTCTTATATTTTTTCCCCATTCTAGTAATACTGCATTTACTGGTGGCTACTGTAACAGAGACAACCATGAACATACTTATTATTTTTCCTTAGTGAGAAGTAGAATAATCTCTTTTTCTCATTCTTTTTCTTGTAGCACAGGTAATACAAATTTCAGATATATACCCATGATCAGATTAAATAAATTATTACCATTTAAAAAAAAAAATTCTACTGTTAAAAGAGCTTGTGACTGCGAAGCATATTTAAAATATAATTATTTATCTACACTATGACCTAACTGTGATCACAGAAACATAATGGGATGGTTCACATGACTGCAGCATGATGATCAAGACTACTAGCTTTTCATAAGAGGTAGAGAAGGAGGGGCAAGGAATTTGCCATCTATGTTAAGAGGTGGAAAGGGTATGAAGAGCTGCCTCTGAGAAACAGCCTGAGAGAGCTCGTGGGTGAAAATCAGGGATTAGACTAATAAAGGACATCTGGTGGCTGGGGTCTACTAGGGGCTGCCTGATGAGGGGGAGCCTGTGGATGAGGCCTTCTTACTTCAGCTTGCAGGAAGGGTCACACTTGCAGGCTCTCATCTTGATGGGGAATTTCAACCGCTCATGTATCTGCTGGGAAAGCAATGCAGTGGGCTGCAAGAAATCCAGGAGATAACTTGCTGGTCCAGGTATCAGACAAACCAACCAGAGAAATGTTTCTGAACCTGGTGCTCACCAATGCAGAGGATATAAGTAAAGAGATAGGATAGGAGTCAGTCTGGTCTTACAGCATCTTTTGTAGAGTTTGTGATCTTGAGGAGGATGGGTCTGGCAAAGAGCAAAGTCAGTGCCCTGAACTTCAGGAGAACAAACTTCAAGCTTTTTAGGGAACCACCTGGGAAGCTCTCCTTAGGTGCAAAGAAGCTAAGGGTGCCAGCACAGCTGGCAACTCATCAAGGATACCATTCTGAGAGTGCAACAGCTTTCTGTCCCCCATTACAGGAAAACAAGCAGAAGAGGCAGGAAAGCAGCATGACTAAGCAAGGAACTGCTGGTCAAACTAATGGATAAAAAGGACATCTACAGGCGGTGGAAGCAAGGATGTGTTGCCTGGGGAGAACACAGGGATGTCATTAGGACATGTAGAGATGGGATCAGAAAAGCCGAGTTGCAGATGGAACTGCACGTGGCAAGGGATTTGAAAACTAACAAATCCCTTTTGTCAGAAGAGAGAGATGAAAGTGTGTACCTCCTCTGATGAATGAGAAGGGAAAATTTAGTACAGCAGATATGGAGAAGGCTGGGATACTGAGTTCTTTGCCTCAGTCTTCACTGGCATCCTGGATTCTCATGACTCACACATCTTCGAATTTCACATCCCTGAAAGTCTAGGTGGGGGCTGGGGGAGCAAAATCCCTCCCACTGGAATAGACGAAGAAGTCTGACACCACATCATGAGACTGAGTGTGTACCAGTGTATAAGGCCCAGTGACATGCATCCCAGGGTCCTGAAAGAAATGGCTGATGTGGTTGCCAAGGCACTCTCCAGCATATTTGAAAATATTCAGTTTATGTCCTCAGTCGCTAAAAAAAGGGAAACATCACAACAGTATTTAAGAAGGGGACAAAGGAAAACCCAGGATACAATAGACCCGTGGTCCCCACCTCATTCCTAGGAAGATAATGGAACAGATCCTCCTGAAAGACAGTTGAAGGCAATGCAAGATGATGAGGATCCATAATTATTTCACCAAGGGCAGATCATGCCTCATCAGTCCAGGGGTGGCCTTCCATGATAGAATGACAGCATCAGTGGACAAAGGAAGGTCAACTGATGTAATGACTGGCACTTCTGCAAGACCTTTGACATAGTCTCGCAACACAGCCTTCTCTCTAAATTGGAGAGATATGGGTTTGAAGGGTGGACTACTTGATGGATAAGGAGAAGGTTGGAAGGTTGCAGGCAGAGAGTTGATGTCAATGGCTCCATGTCCAAGTGAAGGCCAGTGATGAGTGCTATTCCCCAGGGGTCCATCTTGGGATGGGTACTCTTCAAAATCCTTATCAAAAACATAGTTGATGAGATCCAGTTTGCAGCGAGTTTGCAGAAGACAGCAAGCTGCGTAGTGCAGCTGACACAGGAGAAGGAAGATGTGCCATCCAGAGGGACCTGAACAAGCTCTAAAGACAGGCCCATGTGAACCGGGGATTAACAAGGCCAAGTGCAATCTGTTGCACCTATGTCAGGGCAATCCCAGAGGTATGTACAGACTGGGAGAAGAACTTCTTGAGAGCAGCTCCACTGAAAAGGTCTTGGAGGTTCTGGTAGATGAAATACTTAACATGGACCAGTAGCGCACACTTGCACCCTGGCAGGCCAAAAGTATCCTGGATGATATCAAAAGAGCAGTGGCCAACAGGGTGAGAGAGCTGATTTTCTCTCTGCCCCCATGAGGCCCCATTTGGAATACTGTGTCCAGGTCTGGGGTTTCCTGGACAAGAAAGACTTGGAGCTTTTGGAGTAGGTTCTGAGAAGGTCCATAAAGAAGATCAGATGGCTGGAGCCTGTATCCTATAAAGACAGGCTGAGGGAGCTGAATTTGTTTAGTTTGGGAAAGAGAAAGCAGCAGGGAAGCCTCACTGCAGCCTTCCCATATTTAAGGAAATCTTACATACTGGAAGGAAATGAATTTTTTACACAGGTGATAGGACAAGCATGAATGATTTTAAACTAAAAGATGGGAGATTCAGGTTAGATGTCAGTGGGAAATTTTTCACTGAGAAAGTGATGAGGTGATTTCTCTGGCTGCCCAGAGAAATTGTGCATACCCCATCCCTGGAGGTGCAAATGGTAAGGTGGGATGGGGCCCTGGGCAATCTGATCTAGTGCCTGATCTAGCGATTGGCAATTCTATTTATAAGAGGGGCACTGGAAATGAAATATCTTAGAGGTTCCTTCCAACTGAAGCCATTACATGATTTTATGATTCTATGATTCTTTAACTTTCTATCAATGTATGTGTATGATGAAAGAAAAACAAATAATCATATTTTACAAACAGTTGAAAAAAAACATTATAAATATTGTTACCTCATAGAGCCATAGAATCATAGAATCATAGAATCACAGAATCATAGAATGGCTTGGGTTGGAAGGGGCGCCAAGGATCATCAAGTTCCAACTCCTCTGCCACAGGTAGGGCCACAAATCTCCAGATCTGGTACCAGATCAGTTTGCCAAGGGTTCCATTCAATCCAGTCTTGAACACCTCCAGGGATAAGGCATCCACCTCTCTGGGCAGCCTGTTCCATCACTTCACCACTCTCTGTGAAGAACTTTCTCCTGAAAACTAATCGAAACCTTCCCTCCTTGAGCTTAAAACCATTCCCCCTTGTCCTATGAGTATCTTGCCCAAGTAAAAAGTTGATTCCCCTACTGTCTCCTTTTAAGTCCTGGAAGGCTGCAATGAGGTCTCCTCACAGCCTTCTCCAGGCTGAACAAGCCCAGCTCTCTCAGCCTGTCTTACAGGGGAAGTGCTCCAGGGACCCTCTCCAACAGCTCCCTGCCTTTCCTATTTTGGGGGCCCCAGACCTGAATGCAGTACTCCAGATAGGCCTCACGAGGGCAGAGTAGAGAGGGACTATCACCTCCCCGTCCTTGCTGCCTCCCCTCTTCTAACGGAGACTGGGAATACCATAGGCCTTCTGAGCTGCAGGATAACACTGCTGGCTCATGTTCAGTTTTTCATCTACCAGGACCCCTAAGGTCCTTCTCCTCTACTTCATTCTGATTTATTAAATCTGAGTGTGTATTCTGGTGTCAGAAGCTACACAGCTTCTAATTCTTAACATATCAGGGAAAATACATCAAAAAGAGAAAGGAAAAGTATATTATGAAGTAAGAATGTGTGGCCAGCGGTTGTAACAATAGTGTCAAGATCAGGCAGGAATTGTCACTGCAGTATAACTCCTAAGACTTTCACATGTAGTCCCTGTAATGCAGTCACTGTTCCTTCCTTTGTGAACATAATCCTGTAAACATTTGTAAACATAAAAGGAAATGCATTTTAAAGCTCTGAGATAGAAGAGAGTGAGATGGAGCAGATCACAGGCAAGGAAAACTCTAATGTGTGAGCTGATATGTTGGTGCCTCTGAATTTTAGTCAATTCCAGTAAACTATTTTAGAAACAACAGACAAAAAAATGTCTCGATGTTTTAAAAATGCTGCTGGATTCAAGGAGACACCATTTTGTTCACTTTTGTCAGTAATGAAAAAGGAAGCAAAATTATAGTGTTAGCTTAGTGTTCTTTTTAATGCCTTTTACTATGTATGAATCGTATCAAGCCACAAATATTTACTTTTCCAGTTAATTTAGAATAGCTTTTCTTTGCTGAATTTTGGTATTCCCAATGGTCTTTAAGAAACACACTCATCATCAAAGACAAACATAAAAAAGTCAGATTGTTTGTCTCAGTGAGAGCCTTTGACTGAATTATTGTTACGTCAAACAGTTCTATACTTTTCCTTGCGGTTTTATAGAAGTTTTTTGAAGTGAAGGTTGCAGTAAGAAGACAAAAAACTGTGAACTATTATGTATGACACCCTTCATACAGTGATTTATTCCTCATAGTAGGAATTCCACAAGTGCCACTACTTTTTACAATTGTCACAGTTCACAGAGCTTATAGCTGGGAGGAGTTTCTGAGTCACTTGGTTCAAGACTAAATTTATGTCACAGAGTCAAAGAATTATTTGGATGTTAAGTGATTTTAAAGATCATCTAGTTCTGATTCTTCTGACATGGATGTAGACACCTTTCACTAGTCCAGGTTACTCAAAGCCCTAACCAACACAGCCTTGAACACGTCCAGGAAAGTGCATCCACAACTTCTCTGTGCCATACATTTCAGGACTGCTCTGGACAACAACTGCACTGGACAACCTTTCCTATTTCCTTGTGTAATATTTACCATCTCTCAAGGAACCTCCTCTGTAGATTTAGAGACTTGCTTCACATTAATCTGCTGATTTACAATTACTTTCTTCTGCTGATTTAAAATTTTTGTATGATTCCAGATTTAAATATCAGATTCCCGTCTAATCTTATTACTATAAACATTATTTTTACTTAAAAAATCAACTACAGAAAAAAATCAACCACATTTATGATGGGGGAAAAAAAAAAAATGATCACTGTTCCTCCAGAATCAGAAATTTTAGGTCCAACTTAACATTATCAGCTCACTGTGTCATAAATGGGGTTATTAAGTCATTTGAGACAGCAGCTTCTTGAAATTTTTGGTAGGTTGTCTTTCACTTCTGCTGGCAGTATTTGTGAAGACAATGTCAGCTGGCAAGAAACAAGAGTTTCATCAAATTCTTAGACAACTGGCAGAAGATAAAAGTATTCAGTCTGGTCTAGCAAATGGGAATTCACAGTAAGAGTTACTTCCACCAAGGAGAATTAGTGCTCAGAAGAGCTCTAAGAACTTTGGTTGGAAAGGCTCTTTTTTCACAGTAGACAAGAAACAGCCTGGATGTCTGACAACCCCTCAGGCTTTTCCAGACTTAAAATCCATTGTGCCAAGATCTTTTAAGGCAAACAGCTGTTGAATTGACCGTCATATTTCCTCAGTGCTTAACTTTGATATCATCTCTTCCTAATTCTTGTGCAATCTTTCTCTAGCTACATTTAGTAGATTATGCCATGCTAACCTTTCTTCTTCTTAACATCTTTTTTAATTTGTTAGCCTTCCATGGAAAATACTTTGATATGAGTATTCTAGTGTTTTAATGCTATGTAGGATATTAATGTTTCACTTTAGTTACAAAGTTAAGGTTGCCTGAATTCCTTTTGTCACAAGTTTTAAAATGTCCCACAGACTACCAAGAAAGGTTCCATAATTCTAGAGTCTGTTCCCTCTGGTGTGTTGTTAGGTTTGTCTTGTATAAACTCAGGGTAGCAGGATTTACTTAGTCAAGATTTTTATTACCTTGAAAACTTCCATATAGAAGGATTGATTTGTTTTTTTTCTTGCTGTTTTGTTCCCCCCCCCCATATTTCTTTATTTGTAGCAGAATTTAATTTCTTCATCTTGCAACTGATCTTTGTTCAGTGTTATACTACACTGGCACATTTATACCAGGCAATATATTTCTGAAATCTCTGTAATTTTCCTCATTTCACGGCTCATGTTTTCAACAGAGAAAATACAAGAACTTTTCACTTTCTTAAGATAATCAAAATGTTATCTGTCAAAGTAAAATTCTACCTTGGAAAGTGACAGCATGGATATGATGAATATTTTGATGGACCTTTGAAGGACAAATCTTTGTTCAGATTGGCATTTTTCCCCCTAACTTTCTGTTTCAATTACTCAGTATTGGTCTTCCCCTAGAAGACCAAACTGCAGGGAGGTTGACATCACATTGGTGACTTAGCAACCATTTCTATATTGAGGAAAATGGCTCTTGGTTTTAGATGCCAAATTTCATTGTAGTTGAATATGCTTAATAGATATAAACATTGGTACAATCCTGTGACCTTCTTAGAGAAGACTGAGTCCTTTACCAAGGCATAGGTCTGCCTCTCTTTCTCAGCAAATCTCTTCATTTTGATAAAGAGCTGGTGTGGTTTCACTGCTATTAAAAAAAACTCAGTCTAAGGCAGACAGTCAACATAGACAATTTCAACCTGAATAGCTGAAGTCTGACATAGGTATATGAAATGGGATAAAGAAAACATTAGACAGAATCACAGAATTACAGAATGGCCCGGGTTGGAAGGGACCTCAAGGATCATCAAGTTCCAACCCCACCACCACAGGCAGGGCCACCAACCTCCATATTTAATGCTAGACCATCCAGCCTGGCATTGAACACCTCCAGGGATGGGGCATCCACAACCTCTCTGGGCAGCCTGTTCCAGCACCTCACCACTCTCATAGTAAAGAACTTCCCCCTGACATCTAACATAAATCTTCCCTCCTTCAACTTAAAATAATTTCCCCTTGTCCTGCTATTATCTACCTTTTCAAAGAGCTGATGCCTTTCCTGTTTATAGGGTCAGTTCTATCAGTACCATTTGCTCTGGTGCTGGAGAAAGCATGATGGTTAGTCTCATATATTAAAAAAAAAAAAAAAAAAAAAAAAAAAAAAAAGGTAGTTAAATGTACAGTTCTGCAGATGTCTGATTGTTTGATTCGTAGATTAATGGATCCCAGAAGATACCACACTATGACCTCTGTGAACAAAAATTAATTCATTGGTCAATGTTGGCTGTGCTTCAGTACCTATACTGTCAATATGAACATTTGCTCTGCCAGAATCTTCTTGAAGAGCCATCAATAACTCAGTAGCATAGTACTCCCAAAAGTAAAATATTTTAAAAATCATTTTTGAATTGGATTATATCCCTTTAGATATGGCGCTGCAAGAAATTATATGGAAAAATAGTACACCAACACAAGGAAAAACAAATGATTCTAGATCTGTTCTTAAGATTTCTGTCATAAGAAGAGTTGATTCAATTAATGTACATTATTAAATGAAGTGAAAAACAGATGGCTTAGTATACTGAGACTGCTTTAGGAAGATGTGCACTGCATATGTACAAACTTTCAAGGATCGAGGTTAGATTATCTTTCTGCCAAGATAATGTTAGTGATCAAAGTTGACATTGACAGCTATGGGAAAGAGATAACATAGTTAGACATCTTACAGCAAAAGATGTGAGCAAAAGGCTTCGCTGTTTCCCCTGCCTGCCAGTTTCTGCTGAAGGGCATTTAAAGGCTTTTCCCCTGTTGCTACACTTGCTGGTGGAAATGAATTCCAAACACAGACTCTGTGGTCTTTCTTTCCCTCCCCAGAACAGTAAAGGAACAGTTCATTTAGTCTTCTCGTTCATTGTACGCTTATTTGAAAATCTGCCAAAGTATGAATCTACTATCAGGTGTAAATCTCTGAGGATTTATTTGATTAGAGTGGTCATATATTGAATTTGAAAGTGGGAAATTGGAAGGTTGGAAATGGAAAAAATCAGGCACATAAATACAGATTAGCCTCCCTACAACACCTTTTTGCAATATCAGAGTAGAAATTGATAAAAGGATTTTGACAAATAGTCACAACTTAGGCTGTCATTCAATTTTATCAGAAGAAAGCTGTAATGACAGATTATAATTGTTGTATATATATCATTCATATATATCTCTATTTCAGAAGTTTTACACGTTACCAGGGCTATATGTTCTTTCTAAAACAAAACAAAATTTGGACTAGTGAAGTAAGCTTTCATTGCATTTATTCAGTTGAAGTAGAGGGAAATGTTCAATTTATTCTTCAACAGAAGACATTATAAATCACATATTCAAGAATTTAATTTGAGGACAGCTTTGTATGCCAGCTTTACTTAAGCTACAACTATGAAAAATGAAAAAAATATATATGTCTCTGTGTGTACGTGTCTACAAATGTGTACATGTTCAAATAAATATGTGATGTGTTGGGCTTTATTTATAACACACATATAGGAGTCAGAAGGCATAACTAAAGTTTTACAGGAAAAGCTCCTTTAAAATGTGGTAGAAATGAAGGCTAAGATGTACTCAGGAAAGATGTAAAGAAGCAGCAATGAGGTGGGAAGACAAAGCTCATTCTTACACTGATTGGGAGCAGAGTTTCAGGACAAGTCTCTGCTTAGTCAGGCAAATTCCATCTCCCCTAAATTTCTGAATAACCTCAAAGAGGAATCCTTTAACCTCTGCTATCAAATGCGCCTTTGAATACCCTGAACAAGAGAAAGAGGGCTAGCAAGTCTTTAACTTAATTGTAGGTCACATAGGAGTGGAAATTACTGTAGATATTGATCAAAATTATAGCATTTTACACAGACCAGTGCTACTCTGAGAGTGCATACGAGAAGTATCTACCTGAAAATATTCTAGATTATGTTGGATTGGACACACTTTGGAATGAAAACATTAAATCAGGAACATGTCCAGTATCAATACCATGTATGTTTTATACTCCTGTATAAAACATACTGTCTTCAATAATCTTGAAGACAGAATCTAAAGACCAAAGAGCACATAAATTGAGAATACATTTTTGGAGAGCAAAACAACAAGGGTGGTGGGTTTTGTTGTTGTTGTTGTTGTTTTTATTTGTTGTTTTTTATTGTTTTTTGATTTTTGTGTTGTTTTTTTAAAATTCAGATGTCAAACAAATATAAATAAAAAATAAGGTGATTTTTTATTCTAGAGTAAAACAAACAAACAAATAACACTGATTTTCAAGCGTACTGAATACAAACAAGACCATACATCTGCTCATAGTTCTATTTAGGCTTGTGGAGAGAACCAGAGTGGTAACGTGAGGCCTTAGATGAGTCCCTGTCTGAGACAGAAACAGTCAAGTGAAATTTTCAGGAGAGAATAACATCTTAAGTAGGATTTGACTGTGTAAAACTACTGGGAACATTATAAGTAAAATTAGCAGTTATGGATACCTGTGAAGAATGTAGTTACAAAATGTAATACTTGCCACTGGCACCAAAAGCAAGTACTCCTCAATATTTACATGTTTACATATAAAATTTTCTCTTGGTTCACACATAGATCTCACCTCTTTTATACATGCATAATTCTCCTGCAGATACACAGACTGAGAGCCTAGAAAAACAGCCTGATGCCATTCCTCCTTGCTTACCAGGTCAGTAGCTGTGTCTCAGTGGAGAAGCTCCCCTATCACAGTGTAATTCCTGTTTTCTTATGGGTTTCACTGTATGGTTGGAATTGTGAGGCTGGAAGGGTGTCCAAAGACCAGGCAAAACAGACGCACAATCTAAAGTGCTTGTATGGGGAACATAAAAAGTTCCTTCCAAAACTGTTCACCTCCTGGTGGGCTGAGTCTTTGGAATCATGAGAAAGGGGACACAATGTGCTCTACTGTAGTTAGGTTTACTCTGACCTACTGCAGTCCTTGAGATAAAACATATGTAACATATAACATGGTTGCAGAGACTCTGCAAACTTTAACTCAGAGATAACCCTTTAATTTAAAACACTAATCCTCTCCGTTCTTTTGTCCTCAAAGTATACTTTCTCAAAGATACATTCATAAAGGCTTTTGTCAGATCAATAGCAGAAGTCCCAAGATGCCCTCAGATGTGCTGAAAAAATGGTAAACCGCAGATGAAGGGTTATAAGTAATCCTACAGAAAACTTCTGTCCTTGTGACATGGGAAGTCTTGTAGACTGGAAAGATGAGGCATAAATGGATGTTCTATATCCCAGAAACAAACAAACAAACAAAAACCACAGAGATTTATATTTCCCAGGCAACATTTTTAGTTTCATAATTTCTAGGTTGCAGATGGGCAGATGTCCTTCAGAGTTTCTTGCATATGAGTCAAAATAGCTGACTTCATGGTTAACTCCCCAAGATTCCAGGCCTATTCTTCCAAGTCTGACTGGCGTTTTTGCCATTTGTGTGGGCAACCAACCAGTTGCTCTTAGGCGGAATAAATCTTTAAAATTCTGCCCTGTCCAAAAATTTTTTTTTTTTATTTTTTTATTTTTTAATGAAAGTTGATAATGATTCTATCCAATTTGTAGGGACCAGGGAAGTCTGATGTCTGATGTGTCTCATCATTATTCTGTTTGTGGTCCCTTCTTTCACATTTCTTCCCTTGTGATTCCTGGGTTCCCAGTCATCTCTACTTTTGAATTACATTTTTAGCTTAGCCCTTTTGTTTCCTTTGTGTAGTACAACATACATTTCCTGACTTCAGCCTGGTCTTGACCGCAGGTTATAACTGCTAACCACTTGACAAAGACCTCCAGTCACTGAAAGTATGCTTATCAAGGAGACTACAGAGCAATTGGAAACTTTTTGAATAGATTCATTTCAGAGTCCTGTGAAGACATGAGAACATAACAAAGTGCATCCTCAGGTCATGATGTCAGAACACATCTGAAAGTTAACCACAAACCTTTAATTTATAAATTTCTTCAAGTAATTGGATCTATTTTAGTCTAACCCATTATGTTTTTATTTAACCATCACCATCTGTTAAGGAGTGAATAATGACAAAGAGACATATTTAATATAACATATATAAAAAGTAAAGACAGCAAGTGAATTATGTTTTCAGAGTGCTTGCTTTATGGAGGTGAAGTTCAATATCAGTATGCACTGTTGGCTGTAAACAACATCCTCAAAAGAATTTCAGGAACTTCCCAAATTAGGGGAAGTGTTTTTTTGTTTTGTTTTGTTTTTAATTTTAGTTTGCAGAACATTTAGATTTGCAATTCAAGTCTTCCAGACAGATCTAATCGTACTTTATAACCTGGACACACGTCCAGGTGTTTTTCATTTTTATTATGTAAATTAAAAGTTTTTCGGATTAATAATTATAATAATAAAAAGGTAAAATCTAGTTTGTAAGACTGTGGAATTGAACTATTGTGTAAAGTTTGAAAGGTTTTTTTAAAATTATTATTATTATTATTATTAAACAAATTTTAAATATATTAGATTAGAAATAATGAAAAAAGCCCTCTGCCAAAAACATCAGTCTTAATTGGTTGATCTTAATTTCCCAGAGAAAACTGTATTTGTCCTTGTTTTTTGTTTGTTTTTCATGTGTTTCTCATCATCCTTGCATACAAGCATTCATTAGAATGATTCTTAGTTCTTATATTCTCTGTGAGCTTTTTGTAGAGCTTTCATGTGAACCATTACTTCATTAAATTATGAATTTCTAGAAGTTTAATTAACATTTGCTTTGCTCATCTGTGATATGAAGAAATAAGATTCTTAAACATTTTCATTCATCTGTATTATAAAGCTTCAATTTCTTGAGTATCCAATCTAACAGTATCATTTAAAATTTAATATTATTATTTCACATATGATAATTTTTCAAAATAACTTTTTAATTACACATACAAAAGAGAGAAAAAACTTTTCTTTAGTACCAGATCTTAGCTTTTAATCTCACAACTGGTTCATTAGCAGTTATTAATTTATGCACTTAATTACAAAATTATGCTTCCAGAACTATGAGTCTTGCATGTTGAAATTTTGTGTCTCATCTGTTTATTTATGTCATGTTCATCCCCTTTACAGTTTTAGAACCTCTGCCCGCAATATAAAGTCATAAATTAAAAACATCCTTTTCAGTTGCAAGATCAAATACATCAGCTTTAAAGCTGTTCTGCCAGAAGCTGAACTCCTCAACTTATGTGTGTCCAATCTGCACATAACAAAACTAAGTTTGTACATTTGTAAAGTGAGACCTCTGCCTATCTGCTGTGACATTGACATAAAACTCCCGTGTTAATTGTGGAAGTTATTTTGAAGTTTTATTCCCATAGTACTGCATGCAAAAAGGACTGTCATACTACTAAATTATTTATTACAGTTTCTGCGGTAGCATATGCTGCAAGTGACTTTTGCACGTATGGGAGGCGATCTGCTGTGACACGCAGCCGAGGAAGAGCTGTGTTTGGCGCAGTCAAAGATTGGCCGCTAGGTGCCACTACTACACCACATTTGGGCTTGTCGAGCATTATTTATCCAGCAGGTAAAAAATGGACCTGAAGAGTAATCCTTACAGCTGGTAACATTTACCACAGTTACTTAAAAACATGAAAATTATTACTCCATTATTTTATTTTATTATTTTATTTTATTTTAATTTAATTTAATTTAATTTAATTTAATTTAATTTTAAATTCTAACCATGTTATCTGTATAGGGAATATTAGGTTGAAGAAATATGCTAAAAACCACTTTGGTACTTTAGTTTTTACCTCTGCTCATTTACGTGATACCATTAAGATAAATGAACAGATGAAAAAAGTATATTTACAGCTTGTTATTGTGAGCTCAGGCTCTGATTCTCATTTTCTGACATTTGCTTCAAGCATTGTCAGGGTATAGATTCATAACAGAAAGACTAAAATTTAAATCAGTTTAGAAAGATATTGTGCGTAATATAAAAATATATGTTCTTTTTAATGTTATCAATATTGTTTATAAAAATTTCAAGATAGTACATAATTCTTATAACTTATTCAAAATTATTTTCATAAAATTCCTTTACTAACAAATATAGAAATAAATATGTAAGTATATTCTCTGTAAAATATAAGTAATGCAAATATATGCAAATAGTAATGTTTAAAATATATACACATATATTTCCATATTTATATGCAATCTTGGGGCATATGCAACCATGTGATATGTACACATCTCACGTAAATAGTATATGAACAGAGATGCTCTGACAGTACTGTCTCCTGTTTTATTATGTTGGCCCATGACATCAGAGGTGGATATTGTCTGTATGGCAGTAGATGGTGAAGCTTCCTGCCAATATTCCATTACATTATGTTGCCATATGACAGATGGCACCAGAAGAGCAGTCAGACAAAATGGTGGCTGATACGGAAGTGCATGTGAAAAAAAGGTGTGGAACTCAATTCCCCCATGTGAAAAAATGGCACCTACTGGCATTCACTGATACTTGCTGAACATTTCTGGAGACCAAACAGTAGCTGCTGGCACAGTGAGACAGTGGGTGGTGTGTTTCTGCAGTGGCAACAACAACAGGACAAACAAATGCAAACTATGTTTGAGAGCAGCCATGCAAGTACTTTTGGGTTTAGCTTGCATACTTTTGTTCATTGCTGGTGAAAGTGCATAGCTAGTGGTTGTTACTACTTTGATAAGTAGTGTTTTGTTGCTGGGAATTTGCCCTATCAAGCATTGTTGTTGAGTTCTTTGCATCCGTTACAGTTTCCACAGTAATAAATAGGATGCATTACTTTCAGAATGATGTACGTAGAATACAAGTGTGTTTTAAACTATTTTTCTAATATTTGTAAGTGTGGTTTGAAAATGAATGAATCAGATGCTGTCAGAAGAAATAAAAACTGAACTCAAGTTCATGTGAAAGGACCCTCGGAATAACTGCAATTATAAATGATAAAATAACCTTGACAGTGGTTCAGTCCAATTTGCACCACAGCAATTATTGTTGTTAGTGGGATTTTCTCCTCCTTTTTTCTTTTTCTTTTTTTCTTTTTTTCTTTTTTTTCTTTTTTTCTTTACTTTAACCTTTTTGATTTCCTCATTGGGTTTTTCCCAGAAGAATTTGAGGCTAACAATTTTTGATGGATGATAGTAACTTCCTTTTCCAACAGCCACATTCTTCATTTAGGAACAACATGCATTGTTTAAGGAGGCTGAAGTGCGAATGAAGAAGTTCTATTCCCAGGCAGTGCTAAGCCTGCAACTCTAAATTGTAATATTGAGCTGTTGTAAGTACAGTGTAGACAGAAATCCTATTTTGTTTTTAAACTGGAAGAAGTTTTGCATCCATTAGCTACAAGGTTCATAATTAGTGTTTGGGCCAAACAAAGAGTCAATATGATGTCATGTCTAGACTACATGTAAATTAATATGAAAGCAATTGAGTTACAAATTCTATACTAATACAAATTAATCTGAATTAAGTTTAATCCACAGTTATTAACTGATTAAATGTGGCTGTTGGTAGCTACAGGGTGCTGACTTCCATCTGTGATTATTAGGGGCACAACTTAATCACTTATTCTGCACTTAGAAATATTTAAAGCAAATGTCACATACACTGATTCTTCATGCTTGTTCACTAAATGGAACATCTAAGAATGGAAATCATAAACCTACATTTAAAAAATGTGTAGAAATTCTATCTTGATTTTCATAATTAACTTCTAGTTAGAAACAGATTTTTTGTTCTGTTGACTCAGGCTGGCTTTCCTTTTTCTCCTTTAAGAAGTACATATACCTTTAGGTGAAATTATAGTCTATTGTAGAAAATAATATAGTTTTCTGGTATTTCCACTAATATTATTCAAAATATGTGAAACCTGTTGCCAGAAATAAGTCAGTATGTGTCTGAAACAATCTCACGCCGCCAAAGCTGCTTACGTTTTGAGCTGGATATTCACTAATGTAAACAACACATTGACAGACATGTCCATTAAAATTACAAAAATGTTGATGGGACCTGACAGAGCAAGGCCCGGAGTATTGATTTATGTAATAATTTGATGGAAAAAGAACTATATATTTCCATTCTACGCCATGCATAGTTTCTCCAGTTTCTTTCACATTTCTTTTAAATTTTCAATTCTAGTAATACGGGAATTAAATGTTTTTAAAAAATTATAATAGATATCGAAATTACCTTACCACAGAATGCTGAAATGTCTGTGGTTTAAGAAGAAAGCAAAGCTGCAAACAATTACCAGCTGATATTTTCTGTGATAATCTTTCTGGTTTGTTTTGTGGGTTTTGTTTTCTGTTTCTACTTAACAACAACTAGAAAGGTTAGGGGAAGTATTTTATTTCTTCTTTCTTTGTGCCTGAACAAGCAGCTAGTTCATCAGAAAATTGTCTCAAAGCTTTGGAATCTATTATGAATCTATCATATAGTGTATATATAGCTGATAATTACAATCTATGTAATATCAAAACCAGGGTCATTTGCTTCTATAGACTCTTTTATAGACATCCTACTCATCGCCATAATAACTGAAGCTGTCATGACAGTGGTCTGTGCCTAGCATGAAGCCCTAAACAATTCTGACAAGCTGCAGCTCATTAAGGGACAGTCATTTTGTTGAAATGTCTATCAGCTCTCAGGGATGTACCAAGATGAATAGACCCAAAACAATAGCTCCATTTGTTAGAGCAGTAGCTTCTCTAATACATGATGAGACAATCAAGCCAAGCCGCCTTCAGCACAAAGACATAATTAATCAAATGGACAAATGGTTCAAAAATTGCTGTAGTATATTCTGTAGTGGACAGGGGTTTCCATGGAAACATTGGCGTTTGCATCACAGTTAATGACCATTCTGTACAATGAAGTTCCCCCCCCTCCCCCCAAAAAAAAAAAAAGAAAAGAAAAAAATAGCCATGGAACAAAATTCTAAATAAATAAATAAATGAGGAGCAAGTGACAGGTACAAGGAAGAGTGTGAGGGTATAAATCTGGCATGACAGACAAATTAATGATTGTATTTTCATACAGTTGTACAATGCAAGGCTTAAAAAGACCATCATGGTCATCCTGTTTGGCCTCCTGCACAACATGGACCATGGAAGTTCACCCAGTGTTCTCCACATCAAGCCTATAACTTCATCTGGATATAAAACATATAATTTGGAAAGGCATGTAGCTCTGAGTTAAGTTTTGCTACTTAGAAGAATCTATCAGGTTCCTGCTTAAATCATCACTACACTTAATTATGCTAACCATGATGAATTTGCACCTCCTTGTATGTTTTGAACCCAATTGTATACCTTTAACTTCCAGGCCTTCTTAGGCCTCACTGTGAGATTCTGCCATACAAATTCTCTTCCTTCACCTGTTTCTGTTACGATCAATCTAAATTTAGTTTCTCCTGTAGAAGTTATATATTCTAAGAATTTGTAACTTTTTTTTTTTTCTTATATATATATCTTATTCTAAAATATTTCCTAATTTGGAGCAATTATTTGAGGAGCTCATTCTTTTCACCTGACTAGTGTTTTATACTCAGAGATAATACTGCTATCTAAATAATTTGCAACTTTTGTTAATGTAATAGAGAACTGAGTAATTCCTCTTCATCTCTTTCCACTGTTTCCCCCTGCATCCAATAAAGGATCAAGATTCTTCTTTTCTTGTTTTATATATTAGAAGTGTTTTTTATTGTCTTTTACTGACGTTGTAACTGGACTTTGGCCCTCCCAGTTTTCTCCCTTTACAACCTCACAGCATCTTTGTACTCTTCTTTAGTATACACCTTCCAAATGTCCTTAACTCTCCCTTTCTTTCTGAGTTCCAGGAGGAGCTCTCTGTTCAGTCAGTTTCTGTTCAGCAACCCCCTACCCCGTCTCTGCCCAATTTCCCTGTTCACTTTCTGGTACATCGATGTTCATCTTTTGGGCAAGATTTCATTCTTGAAGAATGAAATGTCCAATCTCCCTGATCTATTTACTCTTAGAAGTGTTTCCCAAGAGACTCTGTCATCCATGTCCCTAAATGTGTCCTCTGAAAATTCAAACTAGCAGTTCTGCTTATTGCTCTCCTTGCTTCCATGAGGAACAAGAATTCTATTTTTTTGTGGTCACTGTGACCAAGACAGCTTTCAGCCACTACATCATCCATGAAACCTTCCCAGTTAACAACAAATGAAGTGGAGCACCGTACCTAGTTATTTCTTATGCCACCTCTGTCAGGAAATTTTCTCCACACACTGCAGAAATCTATTAGACTGTTTCTTCACCATTCTTCTTGATGACAACAGAGTAATTAATTTTCTTCTTCATTATGACTGGGTGCTCTAAGGTAGCCTAGTCATAACATATAATTTGTTGACATTTTCCTGGACTCTTACCCGGAGACTCTTGGCTTTTCCATCTCTATAACTAAGCTCAACACAGTCAAGACCATTCCTAACCCAGAGAGTTATTCCACCTCCTGTGCTTGCCATAAAGTTGTAGAATTATAGACACACTTGAGTAGAAAAAGTCTTTAAAGGTCATCTAGTCTAACCCCCATGCAATGAATAGGGAGGCCTACAGCTCCATCAGGCTCCTCAGGGCCTCACCCAGCCTGACCTTGAATGTCTCCATTGACAGGGCATCCAGCTCTCTGGGCAACATGTTTCAGTGTTTCATCATGCCTATTGCAAAAAAATTCTTTATTATATCCAATCTAAATCTCCCCTCTTTTGGTTTGAAAACATTTCCTCTTGTCCTATCATAACAGACTCCGTTAAAGACTCTGTTAAAGAGTCTGTCCGCTTCTTTCTTATAGGCCCTCTTTTATATACTTAAAGGCTTCTATCAGATCTCACCAGAGCCTGCCCTTCTCCAGGCTGAACAGCCTGAGCTCTCTCATCCTGTCCTTGTCAGAGAGGTGTTTCATGTCTTGGATCATTTTTGTGGCCCTCCTCTGGTTGTGCTCTAACATGTCCACATCTCTCCTGCACTGAGGACTCCACATCTGGATGCAGTATTCTTGCTGGTGAAGCCTCACCAGCGCAGAGCAGAAGGGCAGGATCACCTTCCTCACCCTGCTGGCTACATTTCTTATGCTGTCACCCAGGGCATAGTTGGCATTCTGGGATGCAAGAGCACATTACTGGCTCATGTCCAGCATCCCATCCACCAGCACACCCATGTCCCCCAGCTCGTGAGGGTAAGGGAGGTTACCTAATCTGGGAGCAAGACCTAGCACCTGATTTTGTTGAACCTCATGAGGTTCACCTGGGCCCATTGCTCGAACCCGTCTGTCTCTCTAGATGGTATCCTGTTCCTCAGGCACGTCAACCACAACATAGAACTTGGTGTCACCTGCAAACTTATAGACATGTCCTGGTTTTATCAGTATTCCACATGTGACAAGCTATTTAGTGCTGGAACACGGTGCCAGGAAGCTGCACTTCCTGGGTCTTAACTCTTGGCAGCCTCAGCTACTCTCACACTGACTGACAGGAAGATACAATGAGAAGAGACAGATTAAAATTCCCAGAAGTCTCCAGTACTTCCCATGTGATTTCTGATTCTGAGTGATGATGGAGAACTCTCTGGGCACCGTAGTTAGCAACACAGTCAGCAAATATTTTTTTCCATTTGTTTGAATTACTACTTGTAACTCCTTTTTTTTTTTTTTTTTTTTTTTTTAATACATAATTGTCTTTTTTTTTTTTTTTCTTCTGAAACAGAGGGACAGTGGAATGCATCTCATAGGACCCATAGACTTATGGATGTTTAGAATCATAAACTGATCATGGACATAAGCTTTTCTCACAGCAAGGGGTGCAATGCCTCCTCAGTTCTCACATTCCACACATTCCAAACCATCCACTCGAGATCTGTGTAGAGAGCAGACACTAGTGGAGACTGAGACAAAAAATTAATGAAATCTCTGTGTTCTCCTTGTCTCTTGTTACAAGACTGCCCTCATTGCTCACAAGGTGGTGTGTGCCCTCCCAGACTTTCCTTTTCCAGCCGATGTACCTACAGAAGTCTTCCATATCCTTCTTTGTGCCTCTTGCCAAGTCCAGTTTCAGCTGGGCCTTGGCCTTCCTGTCCCCATCCCTACACAATGTAATGCATCCTTGTACTCCTCCCAGGTTGTATGTCCCTGCTTCCACTGCCTGTGTGTTTTCTTCATGCTCTCCAGTTTGACCAGTAGGTCTCATTTCAGTCATACCAGTCTTTAATTCTTTCTCCAACTTCCTACACCTGGGGATGTCAAGCTCTTGTGACCTAAGGAAAGCTTCTTTAAAGATGTGCCAGCTTTGTTCCACCCCCTTGTCCTTGAGGACAGATTCCCAGGGGGTTTTGTAGACTAAATCACTGAAGAGCTGGAATTTGACTTTCCTAAAATTAAGCTTCCTGATTTTACTATCTATCTAATATGTCTGAAGAGTTTGAACTCTAACACTGCATGGTCACTTCAGCCCAAGCAGCCTCCAATCCTGATGTCACCAATCAGTTCACTAGTGCCATTGAGAAACAGATCCAGTATTGCTTAGACAGTCTTCTGGGGTTGTCTATTACAGGGCTCAGGAAGTTATCCTTGATAAAACTCAAGAGTGTCCTGGACTGCCTACAGCTCACTGTTCTAGTTTTCCAACAGAAGTTCCCCAGCAGGATGATGCCTGATTGTAATGCCTCCTGTAGCTGAAGGAAAACATCAACAGCCTCCGCTAGATCAGGCAGCCTGCAGTAGACCCCACCCACAAATCTCCCTTAGTTGCCTCAGTCTCTGACTCTCACCAACAGGCTTTTGACTTGCTTATGGCCATTCTTAAGGGACAGCTCTTTACACTATTCCTTCATTGATATAGAAGGCCGAGTCTCCTTCCCTCCTTCCTCATCTATCTGTTCTGAACATCTTGTATATTTCAATAGCTGCATTCCAGTCATGGGAGTCACCCTACCAGGTTTTGGTGATGCAACTACATTGTGGTTACTGTTTGTTTCCCAAGCCGTATGTGCTGATGTAAAGGCACTTCAACTCTGCAGCTGGTCTTGTCACCTTCTTGGAGGATAACTCATTAATTCCGTTGAAGTATTTAACTTTAGTCTCCCCATTGCCTTCACCATCATAAGATGGTGCATCCTGCAGCAGAATGAGCACTTCCCTGGATATCACTCCTGAAGAGCCTGTAGACATTGATGTCAGCACTCCAGTCATGCAACACATCCCATCACATCTTAGTGAGGCCTACAATATCATAGCCTTTAGAATGAGCTAAGAATTCTGTTTTCTCTTGCTTATGTCCCATGCTATGTCTGTTTGTGTAGAGGTGCTTAAGTTGCCCCCTAATAAAACAGATTCACTGACTGGCAT
Source organism: Alectoris magna (assembly GCA_030625065.1). NCBI lineage: Eukaryota > Metazoa > Chordata > Aves > Galliformes > Phasianidae > Alectoris > Alectoris magna. The sequence goes on from CM060564.1 coordinate 44,236,549, forward strand.
TCATTTGTGATGCTCTTCAGGTGTTCTCTCAGTGAACTTTGCTATTTATCTCATCTCAGGCAGCACTTCTGACACTAGTTTCAACTGGCAGCTTTACTTTAAAGCTTTCACCACAATCTTGACAAGCCTGTAACTAAAGATGCTCTTTTCAGATAGTTGGACTCCATATGATCTCACTAGACTGAATTTCTCAAACAGTTTAATGGTCTATTGTCAACAGTTTATGGGCCACTTTGGTCCAGTTCCTTCATTAATGGGGTGGAAGAACCCATGGACCCACGCCATGGGAAAGGGGAAGGGAAAAAAGGGGAAAGGGCAAGGAGATGGGCCTGAAACAAAACAGTGGCAACTATCTGAGGAGGAAATCTAATTTGCTAAATAAGGTATCAGAATACAAGATAACACAATGTGTTACTATATAATGCAATAGAATTGGAATTGAAGATAATAAATCAAATAAATTGAGAGTGTCTGAAAACCAAAGGCCTTACTCTAATGCTGAAGGTGAGATGATCTAGGGAGCAGACACACTGCTGAGCAGAAAGGGAAGAGGGCCATCTCATGACCTGCTAAGTTTTATCTTTCCCTCTGAGTGGAAAATGGAAACAGAACAACACAAAGTTCTCTGTGGTTTGCAATATGTAGTTCTTCTCTTCTGAGAACCAGGTATATGGAACTATCAATGATCCATGGGCCTGGAGCATTAACTCTTTTACTCCTAGTGCACTACATGATGTTGTGATGTGGAATACTGATAACAAAAAATCATAAAAAGTGACATCTATGTAGACAAATTCTTGTCCATGTCATCAGGATCATAGTCATTCATTCATTTGTCATATTTAAGAGGTCCTTTCAGTATAATTTCCTTTGACCATAAGGGTCAAAGAGAACACTGCCGGCATCCAAGAGCATCTTCCATCTGCTTGCAGGACTTTCGTCCTTACTGATGTACCTCAGGCTGCTCCTGGTTTCACTGTTGGTTCCCACATGAAAAAAAAACAAAACAGAAGCAGGTGATAGTGATTTGTACTAGCCTTGGTAGTCTTTCAGTGACATCTCTAATTTGAGACTCTGCCACTTGACCCTGCAACAGGAGAAGGCTCTATGCATGTCCTGCCATCTGAGGTCTGCATTTCTGCCTTTGCCTTCTGGAACTCCATTGGGGTGGGCTACCAGACAGCACTGAGGTAGATAGTACAGACTCCCCCAGCTGAAGTGACAGTCTTTACTCTCAGACAATTTTCCATTGTTACGCTTTGAGGGTCAGACAGGATGAGAGCCCTTGACCAGTGCATACAGTCACTAAAAGGTCCCTCTAATGGAAACTGAGACTCTCACCTTCATCCATTATCCCTCTGACTGGATTTGTACTCATTCCAGAACCTAATTCAAAATTACTCTCCTGATTGAAAGCAGTGAATTCACTGCACACTTCTTTAATTTCATTATTCTTTCACTTTCTCTCTCTTTTCTTCATCTTGGTTTTCTGCTTATCATTTCCCTGAGCCTTTGCACAGCTACTTGTCGCGTTTTATAGTGTTGTATCTTTCATATTCTTTTCTTTTTCCTTTTTCCTTATTTACTTATGTATGTATGTATATATTTATTTGTTTATTTACTTACTTATTTATTTATTTTCCGGTAGCAATTTTCTAATCACTCACTTATTTCAGAGAAAAACAGCAGTCAAAACTATTAAAAACCTATTCTACTTAGACTCTCTTATGAATGACATTGCATGACTCAATGACATGTTTGTCACCTTATTCCTGCGTATCTCTCGGGACTAATTCTAATAAATCTGATCTGAAAAATAAAACAGAAAGGTAGCAATGTAATGGGGCAAGGAGTTGGAGGCAGACAGAGAGAAAGAAAAAGAATTTTTTAAAACGTAATCTTTGTTTTAAAAAATGAATGAAATGAAACAACTTTAACAGCTCGTAATTACTTTTTCAGCATGGTTTTTTTTTTATGTTAATGCATCAGAATGACGTATTTCTGCACATTCTAGCACATTACTATTGCTACTTTTCTCTTATTGTTTCATTCAAGCTCTTAGTTCAAAATTACTAACGTTCAAAAGTGCATTTTTTCACAATATTTACTAAAACATTTTCAGGAAGATACATCCTAAAATTTTATTTATTGCATAATGTGCCTAACTTTCGCTGATCAAAGCACACTGGAACTAAAATCAGTAAATTCTTTATTTTTCACATTGTCTACCTGAATACGTGAACTCGCATCTATATCCAGAGAGTCTGAGTTTCCACAAATTAATAACGTAAGATGTTAGAAAAATAGCCAGTGAAAACCTGTATTTTAGAAAATATCTAATGAAAACCAGTGTTTGTGAACAAGAGCACACAATGTGTGAACTCTAGAATATTTCTCCAGCAATGTGGAAAAGTGAAGGGCAATATAAATTTTGCTTTCACTACTAGGTGTTTCCATTGTACTTCTGTGAGAATAGTTACATTGTTAAACTACACTTTCTAGGTAGAACCATGATATAAAACCAATAAACTGATTTCATTATGCATATTTGTGGCGATAACATTCGAATCACTAAAGCAGATGCTAACCCCTTATTTGATCATATTGACGTGATCTCTGAGTACTTCTGCACAAAGCAGTGCTTTTGCTTACAACACTTGGTTTTTAGGACTACAGAAAATGGCAAAATTTTCATCCTTGGCTGTTTTTGTCTTGGTAAACTAATGAGCTTTCAAATGACTCAGAAGTTTCACATGCGGGCTAAACAGCGTACTTCTATTTATTTATTTATTTATTTATTTAATGCACTTAGAATCACAGAATCAAAGAATATCCTCAGAAAAGGCCCACAAGCATCGTCGTCTCTAACTCTTGGCTTCACACAGCAATGCCCTTAATTAAACTATATCTGAGGATGTTGACCAAAATCTTCCTGAACTCCAACATGCTCTGTGCTGTGACCACTACCCTGGTGAGACTGTCCCAGAGCCTGACTTCTCTCTAGTAAGGAACTTTTTCGTAACACCCAACACAACCTTCCCCTGTTGCACCTAAATGCCATTCCCTTGGGTCCCGTTGCTGCCAGCAGAGAGAAGAGATCAGTGCTGTCTGACTGTTCCCCTTGAGAGAAGCTCTAGGATGCCATGCAGCCTCCCTCACCCTCCTCTGCTCTGGACTGAACAAACCAAGGGATGTCCAGCACTCTTAATATGTTTGTGCCTCTGGACCCTTCATCATTTTTGTTACCTCCTTTGGGTGGTCTCCAAATTCTTATATCCTTCATATATTACAGTGCCCAAAATTAAAACCGTGGTTGAGGTGGAACCACACAGAACAGAGCAGAGCAGGACAGTTCCTTCCCTCACCCACTGACAGCACTGGGTCTAATGCACCCCAGAGTTCAATTGGCCCTTTTGGCTGCCAGCGCACACTGCTGACTCACGTTAAACATTCTGTAAACCAGAACCCCTATTTCCCTTTCTGCAGTGCTCCAGCATCTCATTTTCCAGTCTGCACGTATATCTGAAGCTAACTTGTGCTGAGTACAGAATCCAGCACTTCGTCTTGTTGAACATTATATGGTTGGTGATTGCCCAGCTCTCTACTTTTTCAAGATTAATCTGCAAGACTTCTCTGCCCTCAAAGGAGTCAATGGCTCCTCCCAGTGTAGTTTCACCTGCAAACTTACTCAGTAGAAATTTGAGGCCTGAGTCAGAGTAATTTATGAAAAAAATGAAGAGAGCTGGATATAAAATTGAGACCTGTGGAACTCCACTAGTGATTGGCAGCATGATAACCCCATTTACTAAAACTCCTTGAGCCTGACCTATCAGCCAATGCATTGTGTTTGTCTAGGTGTATGTTGGATGTTTTGTCTTGGGGCATACTATGAGGAACAATATCAAAAGCTTTTCTGAAATAAAATGATTACATTAACTCTCATTCCATGGTCATCTAGATGTGTAACATTGTTATAAAATTGTTAAATGTCTTTTCTTGTAAATGTGTTGGATGTGACCAATGACTGCATTGAATTTCAGGCATTTTCAGTAATTCACAGAATAATTTCTTCACAGTATGTCCAGGCACTTAAGTGAGACTGACAGGTCTGTACTACCAAGATCTTCTTTACTGCCCTTTTTGAAAAGTGAAATAACAGTTGCCAGCCTGCGGTTAACATGAATCTCTCCAAATCCCCAAGTCACTGAAAAATGGTTGAGAGATGTCTTGTGATGACATTGGCCTGCTCTTAGAGTACCTTGAAATGAATCTTAGCAGGTCTCATGGACTAGTATGCATCCAGCTGGAGAAGTAAATCCCACAGAAGTTGGGGTTGGCTGGGAGTTTGTAATTATCGTAGTCACAACCTTCCAGCTCAGGGCTTCAGGGGTCCCAGATACCATCACTGACGCTGAAAACACCAAACATCTGTTTTTGAAATGCTCATATACTGGAAGTGACCGCCCCAAACAAGTAACAGAATTTGTTATCTTTGCACCTTTTATCACTATCATATTTTAAAAAGCCCTCTTTGTTGTATCCCACAGTACTGGCCAGCTTCAAGTCTAATTGAGCTTTGGCTGAATGAATTTCTCTCTACAATAGAGAATAATATCTATGTAGCCCTTCCACACATCTTGACCTTGTTTAGATTTCTTAGAAGACAGTGTCTGTCTTTTGAAGCATTTTACAAAATATTTTGTGAAGTCTCTTTGGAAATATGACCAATGCATAAAGAATTTTTGAATGATTCATGTGAAAAAAGGTTATTTCTTTATATGTTGCATTTTTCTTTTCGCATTTCTTTTATTTTGTTAAAGAAAAGATTTAGGATGTTATGATGTGAAAACTGTTTTACTTGTGATGAATGTTAGTTACTTATTTCATATAAATATGACTTTCCCCATTTTTCCCTGTTCTTTAGTACCTATGCATGAAATAATGTTAGTTTCTCCCCAGAAACATAAATTTTATTATGCAACCTAGGTATTTCAGGAAATTAATACATTTCATTTTGATTCCTGAACAGGTTACACAAGTGGTTACAGATCTCTTCCGCTTCCTCTTGTCTCAAGACTTCCATTTAATATTTTGTAGGGAGGAAACCAAAGATGTACAACCAAATGAAATATGTACTCTTCGGCAATGGTAGGCAATGGAAATCCCACAGTTTTGGAATTATTGTAATACATGGAGTAGTTGAATCACCTCACCAGGAAAAAGAAAAATCGACCGAGTAGCTAACAGGCTTAAAAAATGCATGATATTTAGATGGTGTTTATATGAAGGCTGCTCTGAAAGTAATGCCTCCTGTTTTAGTATACTGGCCCATGACATCAGAGGTAGGTGTTGGTATGGCAGTAAAGGCTGAACCTTCCAACAATATTCCATTACTTTTTGTTGCCATGTAACTGATAATAGCAGAGTCAGTCTGACAAAATGGTGTCTGACATGGAAGCAAAGGTGTATTATTGAATTCCTTGATGTGGAAAACATAGCACCGATTGGCATTTATCAACTCTTGCTGAATGTTTCTGGAGACCAAACAGTGGTTGTGAGCCTTACAGGAGGAGGTGGTGCATTTTAGCAGTAGCAATAGTGACGTGAAAGACAAGCCAAGTTCCAGACGGCCATGCAGATTTTTGTAAGTGCAGGATGTAGGCTCTTATTTATCACTGGTGAAAATGCATAGGTATTGTGGTGACTGTGATGAAAAGTAGTGTTTTGTCGCTGAGAACTTGTTCTATTGAACAGTGTTATTTTGCTTTTTGTTTCTGTTGTAGTTTAAGTAGAAATAAATAGGGGAAATTATTTTCAGTGTGATCTATGCTTTTGGTGTCTAAAAAAATATGTTTCAGCTTAAAAAAAATCAATTTTTTAAAAAGATGACTTGCAAGATAAAAATCAGATAAAATATCTTTAATATCCCTATTGAAATATGGTAATTATACTACAAATAAGCAGATATTCACAGCAACATTTTTTAACTGTAATTCTTAACTTATATTCATACAATCAGTAAATATTGCAGGAGAATAAAATTTGAACTATAGCAAGGCAAATATATTTAAAATTGCTTGTTATATATTATAGTCAGCTTTTTTGAATATCTCTTGACAGTCACTCATATAGGAAAATATAAAGTCTAGTGAAGGAAGTCAACAAGAATTATACATGAAGACATAGAAATTCTGCAGTACAGATGAAATATTTAAGTCACTGCTGTTCTTCTTTGATTAGGTCACACTAGATTAACCAGCTCCAAGTAAGTAAATAATGAATTGTATGACTTTTGAGTGAATTCCTTTGTTACTTAGATGTTACCTATAGTTGAGCTTTGCCTTCACCTTTCTGACCTGCTACACATTCTCCTTGTCAGAGTCGTTTCTAAGTTTACCTTTAGGTCTCCTTATTCTGAGCCTTTTCTGGGGTAGAACTATGATATTTATAGTAATACTTACACTTTTTTCAGCTTGGTATCTCTCACTGACATAATCTATTTCTGTACTGAGCTTCTAGCATAAGACATTTCAGAAGCAGCAGCATTTAAGTCCTGTAATCTTTGAAAGGCTACCTTAATGTCTTATGGAACTTCTGAAACAAAAGATTTAAAGTATCTCCATAGCAAAAGTGTATAACAACTGAAATCTTTGTATCCTTTCTGCTTCTCAAGAACAAATAAATTAACAGCCAGATGATAATAACAAAACATTTTTATTTTTGTTTGTTTATTTTTTTCTGAATAAATTGCATATGTTGCTTATTAATAACATCTCACATGTTCTGACTTTAATTCATTTGTGGAGTGGAAGTGTACAAGTCCAGAATGTTTTTAATATTCACTATGTTTACTTACAGGAAAAGTTTTGGGTTTTTTTTTTAACACTTTAAAGCAAAATTTGCATGAAATTTCATCATAGCAATACTAGCAAAATAAAATAAAACAAAAGAAAACAAAACAAAAAGACAACAACAACAACAAAAAAGCCCAAAAAATCAATTGAGAGACAATTTAGATGCATGGGATTTGACTGTGGAATGGTAGAGATATTATTTACTATGTGAGTTTCCATTATGTCCAAAGTACAAAATGCAGCTAAAATGTCTTATAGACAAGTCTGGATCCTTAGATTTGTGTGGATAATACTGATTAATCACAAATAATAAGTGGTAATTAAAACAAACGGAGGAAGTAGAGATTTCACAAACAGCTGCCTTTCATACACTGAATTGACTTCCTTAGATGTCACTTTTTGCTTCCAAGTTACCCATCCAAATTTTATATGGCCTTTTGCTCCTCTTTGGAAACAATATGGAAATATTGAACCTTATTGAATATTTTATATTGAGGTCTAGTGCAAAATTGAAATAATGATATAGTTTATTTAGGATAGGTAGAAAACAGGCACCCAAACTCTCTTTTCTGTAGTGCATTTAGATTTTAATAAGAAACTGAGATGTGTTTGTTGCACTGCGTGATTTCAACATGGAAGAAAAGACAGACATTCATGGTGTCTCCCTGTGACATTAAATGTAATTATCTGCAGCTCTTACTGCATTAATGATGCTTTGAGACTTGCAGCTAAGGTTTTTGGCATCAGCAGTGCTGATCTCAAGGGGGAAAGAAACAGCAGTATTACAGCTAGAAGACAAATGGCTAACAGACACTTTCAAGAGAGGTTGGCCTCCTTCAGTAGAGAGTAATACAAAAGCCCAGTTAGTGATATAAATACTACACGGCTCTAAAATCATGAATTACAGTGGGAAAACTCCATATCTCATTGCTAATGTCCAAGTAATGGAATTATGAATATGTGTCTATTACTGGAACTTATTGGAAGAACAATGAACCATGGTTTATCTGAGATCAAATGCCCTTTAGTCCAGTTGACTCATATTCTTTTTCATTCTGTTTCTGTATACTTGTGTACACTACTCATACAAGTGTTGGAGCATGCTTTTCTTTGTACCGTACACTCAACAGTAAGAGAGACTAACATGTGACTTGTCAATGAATCATGTAAACTTGGCTATAAAAAGCACTCATTAACAGTTTAGATAATGGATGTTCTCTTGCAAGCAAACGTTAGAATTAGCTTATTATTAAATAATATTCTGTGAATTTAGAAAAAAAGTGACTATCCCTTCTTGTAAGTTATTTGTTATGATTATTTCAAGTAGATCTAATGTTTATGTGTAGCAAGTCAGCTATAACATTTTTAATTACCAGCAGTTATGACATTTTGTGTTACCATAAGCCACATCTCTATCATAGTGTATAGCTGAAAATTACACAGCAAATGCTAGATTTTTCTGTCACCTGTTTTTGGGTAGCAGCAGTGAACATGTATTTTAGTAAGTACAGATCAAAATTTGTATATTCAAGTTGGTGACAGTAAAGATCATCAAGAAATTTCTGATACCTCTATTTATGTCTGAAATTAAGTTTATTGCTGTCAATTGAGGTATGCATGGCAAAAGAGAGAAGGCTTCTTTCCTTAGTTCTTACCTATGACATTTATGTAAGTATAGGTCACAGAGCTTTGCTCTTTCATAGAGTTTAATGTTAATTTAGGGATACATTAATAAATTAATTAATTTAGGGGTATATTAAATATAAAGAAGTAAATTGTCTTCTTGCAGGTTCTTTCCAAATGAAGATATCTATCTGCAAAGAAACTGTGCCCACATTACTACACCAGAAGTACTGAGAGAGGATATTGTCCAGATAAATATTTGACATTCTGGAGAATTCTCACTGGAGGAAACTCTTCATTTCAGATGAGATGTTACAAAAATTTGTTAATTAGTCAGATTCTTCCTTCTGCTGGATCCTCTTCAAAGATCACTGCCTTTCATTCTGCATTGTGTAAAATTAGCCACAAGATACAGCGTGTCTTCCAGGTACTCAAAGTGCACAAATAATAAAAGGACAGTGAATGTAATTTATGACAGTAACTTATCCAGTGTTTCCATTTTATTTGTATATCATATTCAGAAGATTGGGCTAAAACTATGTTAAGACTGAAAATTCAGGCATCTAGTTTAGCATATTTTGTGATTTAAACATCCCAGTGATGTTTTCAGCTGGAATTCTTTTGTTAGAGTTAGAATCACATGCAAGAGTGAAATATTTTTTTTTTTTTTCTGAGAACTGTAAATCTGTTATTTGGTATCCGTTTGTTGAAATAATGCACAATATATTCTCTCAGGGCATAGGTCTTTAAATATAAACCAGAAAATTCACTATAAATGAAATAAACACTTAGAAAGTGATAGTTGGTCAAAACAGTATGAAATTTCCCAAGTATTTCTACTATACTGGCAAAATTCAACTATTTTGAAAGGACTTCTATCTGTTACCAAGTAACTTACTCTACAGAATATAATTGTATTGAATTTCTGATCACCAGTTCTGGAAATCCTCTGCAGAATAGTTATAAAAGGATGCAAAAGAATTGAATTCTACATTGCTTCATCATTTGCCAAGCTGGACAAAGAGCAATCACTCAAAATCATTCAAAAAATCCATGGGGTAGTTGTCCTGTGTTTCCCATTCTTTAGGCACCAGCTGAATGATCTGTGATCCATAGCCCACTGATGTTGTAGCATGGAGCAAGAACATACTGAACACTTTATTCTCACAGTTGACTCCAAACAGCCAATGTTCTTGTATTGTACTAATTCCAGTCATTTTAGTCTCTGAAACACATCTGATGTTTATAACCCATTTGTGTTTTCTTCCCAAATTTTTCTATGTGCTGTAAAAATATCTTCTTAAAAATTGATTTCATTATATTTTAATGAAGGCATCAAAACATATATCAGGAATATTTAACTGTTGTAGTAGGCAACAGCGAGGATTTGGGATGTGACATGGTAGGACTCTCCCCTTGCTTGGTGTCGAAAGGTTAATGTATGCATAAGGGACATAGACGAAGTAGGGTAGGTATATAGGTAAATCGCACGACGCAATAAACGCCATTTTTCTGCTCACCATATTGCTATTCATGTGCAGTTCTTTGGCCCAGGTAGGTTTTACCTGACAGTCCAGCACAGGCACAGAGCTAAAAGAACATGGGTTGCCAGGTGCATGGCAGCATTTAACATAACTACTATGATTAATATATGAATAATTATAGAAAATAATTAAAATAGTGAATAACAGTGTGTTTATTTGAGAAACATCTAAAAAGCACTTGAGTAGTACATATTAAGCAAGCACGGATAAATATAAAATGCTTACTTCATAGAACAGTATTTAGAAAAATGTGTCTTACTAATTTAAATTAATATATGTTTCTTAGTATTTTCACTTGTATGGATTAACACCATTAACTTTCCAGTAGAAATCAGATACTGACACGTTAACTCAAACATCAGATGAAACAAAGCTTTAAGTGTGTAGTTCTTATTCCCGTCACCTTGACAATATTCTTCTTTGATCTATCAGATAAACTGATGCTCTACCATCTTCTTTTAAAGTAAATAAGCTCTACATTTAAGTACTGAATTGTAATTAGATATGCCAATAATCAGTAATATCAGTAGCTACATTTTATTAGTAGATTAAAATATAAGTTTGTGTTGTAAAAATACAATCAAACAATTTTTATTGTAAAATATAATTTTGAGTTTGTAGTTTGCCCCCTGTTTTTACCTATAGGCTGAATGCAAGAAATAGTGGCTGTCCTGTCTTTAACATAAATGACATTCCTTGATGCTCATATGCCCAAACTTAATTTAAAAAGTGCTAATAAGGTGGCATAACAAGTAAACAATAACAAAATCATTTTTCCTCTATACCAGCTCCAAAATTCTAAGAAGTGGACATATAAACTATTGACTTTTAGTGGATTTAAAATTGATAGGATCACTGAAAAATTATCTGAGCAACATTTGTCTTCCTTCAGCACTTTTGAGGCAGTACCTGCCTCTACTACTCTATTAAGTGCCTCTATATGGGCCTCTACTATGCCCAGTTCTGGTCGCCCCTGTCGAAGAGTCATGATTGCCTAGAGCTTCTTAACATAGTTGGTCCTCCTCTCACCCAAACTGCTTTTGAGTAGTGTATACAGTAAATAATAGTGAAAAGATAGTCACATGGGACTTTGTCATGGTCACTGATAAGTATTAGCACTTATGCAGTTTTGTATTTTACTTCTACTTTCAGTTGCAACAGCTATTTTCTCCATATTCATTTTCTTCTCTGCTACCTCTCTCTCCTCTTTACACTTCTTGCTCTCCAGTTCCAAGCACATTTGTATTTAATGACTTATTTATTTCACCCTCCTTCACTTAGACTGGAAGGGATTTCGCAGGAAAATATAAATATAGTTCCTGTTGTGGACCTGAGGACATGTGTGACAGAATAACTTGAAGGGTTTAATAGGCTTTGTGATTTATATGTTCTTTTCCACTAATCTTATTTTTATGTACACTGTACTTCAACTAAGTGTTTTTAGGCAAGACTGAAGTTCTGCCTCAGAAATTTTTGCCTTCAAAGTTAGGCAGGAAAAAATAATTATTTCCTTCTTAAGCAGTTCTTTTGGTGATGTGTACTATCATCTACTATGTTATGATTCATTTTCAAGACACAGTTATCAATTAAGATTTTTGAAGAAGCCACTGTCTTCCAGAGGTGTGCTTTTGCACTAATGTTTGTATAACATATTTTAGTTTTAAAGGCCTTATTGATATAATGAACAAATAACTGACTAATTGGAAAACGAAGCACAGCAAGATACACAGAATCACAGAATCACAAAATCAAAGAATTGCAGGGGTTGGAAGTAACCTCAAGAGATCATCGAGTTTAACTCCCCCTCCAAAGTGGGTACCCTTCAACAGGTCACACTGGTAGGTGTCCAGATGTGTCTTGAATGCCTTAGCATACTGTTTATTTATTTATTTATTTATTTTTCCAGTTAGATGAGTAAAAAGCACTTTCATAACATAAATATTTTTAAAATCAACCTATCATGCTGAAAAATAAATTTAGTACTATCATCTGATGCTTGTGTTTTCCAGTACCTTTGCTTATTGCTTATTAATGTTAAACAGTTCTCCGAAACCTGACTCTGGATTACTGTTTTGCATTGGAACAAGCTGCTGCTGAGATATTAGATGTATATCTCCTCAACTAATCTTCAGAATGATGGGTTACTTTGCAAGGTCTGAGGTGTCTCCACTACACAGTTCACTGTTATGAAAGTATATGAAGAAATACATTATAGACAACAGTCCTATTGTGCTTGAAAATCTGCCAAAATAAGAACAGCAGAAGCAAACTTACTTATATGAATATTAAATGATTTCTGAAATGTCATGGAGTTATCTAGATCATTCAATGTCCGTGACAGGGGGGCAGTAGGCCCGTGGGCCCCCTGACCCCAAAAATGGGAAGGGAAATGGGAAAGGGGTAGGGAGATGGGAGCTGGGCTCAAGGAAACAACAGAACAGTGGCAACAATCTAAGGAGGAAAACTTATTTTACTAACTATGATATTGGAATACAAGATAACACAATATAATGCAATCTAATTAAAATCGAGGCTAATAAATCAAGTAAAACAAGAGCAAGAGAGAGTTTTCTGAAGACCAAGAAGCCTACTTTGGAACTAAAAGGTGCACAGCTTGGAAGCACACCCACACCCACTGCCAGGCAGTGAGAGCGAGAGTGAGCGTCACTTCCGTGACGTATTTTCCTCTTTGACCACGAGGTCCTCTGGGACGTGTAGTTCTTCTTCTCTGTGCTCCACATGATGTTATGATGTGGAATACCAACAGCAAAAATTACAAAACCATGAAAATATACAGCTGCATCTTCTTAGTGGCTTCTTAGTATGAGAAGAAGAACTATCTAATATCACTTTATTATTTTATTTTTTAAACTCTTGATCTGAGCACTGTGGGAGGCCAATGACTTAAATCTGTCAATTTATGATGGTTGTTCAAGGACAAAGACTATTTTTCAGAATAATGCTAAAGGTTTGACAAACTCAATACATAATGAATTTCAGAGGTGACACTGGAGGATCATGTCTTTAACTTTCCTGCATTTTCAAAGCAGTGCTCTAGGTCTTAAGCTACGTGGTTTATCTACCCTGTTGTTACTTACTGTTGCAAGGTCACATAGAACAGTACGAAGTACTACATTTCATGCAGCACATTCTGAAATTTCTAGGCTATTAAATGTGTTCTAATGTAGTCTTTCTGAACTTTCCATTTCAAAGCAGTTACATACAGCAAACAATAAAAAACCTTCCTGGAAATAGTTGGATTTTAAGAATCCTGAGATATGGCTCTAACTTTTGTATAATGGGAAGAAAGAACAGCACATAATTCCTTCCCAGCATCTCTAGTTTTTCCTGTTTCTGTTATTATTCTGAGGAGGAAAATTTTAGACACTACTAGTTGGCTTGGTCTGTATTTGACATTTGTTCTTGTTTGAAAATTGTTCTGTATATAGATCTTTTGATCACAGCATGCATAATTTCATACAGTCAAAACAGATGTAGGAGGAGATCTTCAAGATCTTTTTATGAATTGTGGTTCCCAATTTCTCAAGGAATTCTGCTTTTTGTGTGTGAAAACTTTATTCTTTTGTGAGTGAATTAAATTCATGGAAAAGGCTGAAAGAATCTGCAGTTCCTTGGGGATCATAAAACCGAGATGTATTTCTTTTCAGCTATTTGTCTTTGTGCAAATTTCCCAGTGATTGACAGCAAAGCTGTACAATACAGCTGTTTCAGTTTCTTTCCTGTTGATTTAAGAAATGGTTTGGTTTTCTTGTGAGCTGAATTCAGAACTCCCTACCCAAAGACATCCTGACAAAGCCATAATATCCCAAATGTTCTCAGTGTTTTTCTGAAACATAATAGATGGAATGACTAGGACATTTTGCTGTTCTCAGTAGTCTACTTCCTCTCCATTTGCTGATGTCACACTGAGGTGTCAATTAAAGATGATATATGCAAATCATTTAGGGTTATAAAGAGATAAAAGAAAAGGTTACAAAACATGAGGTCAGAGCTTAGCAATTAAGGAGGTAGTAAATGAAGATGATATATGTAGGAAAATTAGAACAGATAGAAATGGAAAACCTTGATTAATTCACTCATACAAACACATTCTTTTTACATGCAACAGAGCAGTACCTCTGTAGAATTGAACAGTACGCTGTTAAGCACATTACTTGATTTTCAGCTGAAAATGATGGATGTCTTTCCAAACTTGAAAGGCATATTTAACAACAGGTAACAGTTGAAGATTTTTTCTTGAATTTTCTCAGATTCCCTGCATGAGGAAAAAGACAGTTAATGTAATACACACATTGCAGAATACAGCATCAAAGACCTTAGTTACTGAGTAACAATTTGTAGCTTTTCTCTCAAAAATGGGTTTAAAAGATGGGAAGTACTACTAAATTATCAGAAAAAGAAGAAAAATATGTAGGGTCAAGAACACTGGGGAAATTTCTTTTTTAAATAGTCTGAGGAAGCTTGGCTAAATAAGGCAGTCTCATTTTCATCACTGTTCACTTTCAGTCTGAGAGAGCAGCAGATATGGTCTATTTCCTCATTCCCAATAATACTTACACTAGATAGTGGTCTGTTCACAAGGAACAAATTGAGCTGAGACTTCTCGTAGCTTCTCTGCAGATGTCTTAACACCGTCAGAATCTCCTGCAGACCCTGCAAGAAGAGTTTGTTGACCCCGCCCTTCAAAGGCGGAATGAAACTGATTTCCTGTTGCGTCATTCCCACTTGAGCTGGGCAGAGGTGGGAAAAGCCCCTACAACTTGCATGTGGGTGTGGGTCCCAAAATAGGTTCTATTAATTCCTCAGTTGCTTTCTGTGAGTTATTTGTACAGAGAAAAATCAAATTTGTAGTCAGGAAAGAATCTGTTAACCCAATCAAGGCAAAATTAGAATCCAGAAATAATGCGTTTGCTTAGATTACCTAAGATAAGCTATTTTTCCTGTAAGTAAAATTTAGCTCACTGGCATCTTTAGGCCATGCTGTCTGCAACGGTATCTGTAGAAAGCACAGGAACACTTCTGATTAAAAAAAAAAAAGAAATGTACTAGTTGAAATTAATCTGCACTGCAATAGCAATTGCCCTAGAAGTGTAACAGTTTTGGTATTGTCTCACTATTGAGGGAGCATAATGTGTCCTATAAGCATGAATTCATAAACTACAATGGCAGTTAAATAACATTAATGTATTCTTTTCCTTCTTCTAACTATGTTTTGTGGGATATTACCTCAACCTGATATTGTATATACGTTAAGTAGACCTTAGGGCCAATTATATATTTGTCTCTCAGTGTGAAACCCCAATAACTTCATCATCATATGCATGAGCATAGCAATCAAACTTTGTATAAAATGCTACACAGAATCATGAACATGTGTTAGACATAGTAATAATTAGTAAATTTAATAACAGACGCTGGAGAAATTTTGAATTTTTGAAAGAGGTGGGTTCTCCAGAAGACATGTAGGGAAACTCTTCTAGTACCCATAAGAGAAATACCAGCTGACCTGTCTTAAGAAATAAATAAATAAATAAATAAAATATTCACGTACATTAAAACTTATGCTTATTATAGCAACAAAAGTATAGACGTTTAGACATTTATGTGTATGTGCTTTTATATGTGTATTTTTATAAGCATATATGTATCTCTGTGAAAACATGCATATATATCTGCTGTGTATATTTGTGTTAACACTGACTGGATATGTCTCCTTTCCCTCATAAAACACACTTATCACTTCTTCTATTCAATACTATCTGAGGGAGAAAGGATTTGGGGATAAATTTTTTAACCCTGAAGCTCAAGCCTTTTCTCTTTTCTCCTTCCAGCTTTTCTGCCATAGATAACAAGCCATGAACACGTCTCTAAGAACTCTCCAGGTAGCCGACAGTGAGTGCTTTCAAGTTGCTCTGTTCATGTCCTAGAGCTGGCATGTGACTTTTCGTGTCTCTCTTGTCACCTGAACACCAATTTTGCTTTTTCGTTCTGATGAATTTCAACCACCTTTGAATAGGATTTTGCCCTTCTGGGATCTTCCCAATTACCCCACCTCTTTCTGCCCCTCCCATTTTATAGCAAACCTCTCAGCTGTATTTGAAGCTATTGACACACTGTTTCAGCACGCATTCACTTCTCTGCACAGAAAATCCCTTTGGGTCAGGAGTAAAACCCCTTGCTTCCTTTTTATACCAAAGAGAATTCTTAAACTCTGCAGAAACTCTACAATTTCTAAAGTCAGGTCAGGAAAAATAAAAAAATAAAATAAAAAATTCACTGCTTTCTGTAGAAAGTAAAAATGTAAAAGTATGAGCCTTTCTTGGATGTTCTGGTTGTGGTTTTCCTACATATTTTAAAACTGTATAAGATCTAATAATGCAAAGCATAGGACATATATATATATATATATATATATATATATATATATATATACACAAAATATCACTCTGAAGGAGCTTCTATTTTAGTGAGGGTGAGATAAAACTTTTCAGGTAAATAACCACAGGAAATTGTATTAATATTTTAATTTGTACAGTTTATGCTTTGCTTCTTTTAGTAGTCAGGACTCAGTTTCAAATAAATCTTTCACAGATTCAAGCACAGCATTGAAGGGATTGAAAGGAAACAGTGGAAATCCTCTACTAAATCCATTACTAAAGCATATTCTCTACAGTGTGTTACACAGGTAGGCATTCAGATGGGTTTTGAACATCTCCAGAGACTCCACAAACCTCCCTGGGCAGCTTGTTCCAGTGCCATATCACCCCTACGGTAAAGTTTTTTTCTCATGTTCAGATGGAACTTCCTGCTTTTGCCCATTGCCCCTTGTCCTCTTGCTAAGCACTGTTAAGCTTAGACACACCATCTTGATATCTTCTCTTTAAATATTTATAAGCACAGATGAGATCCATTTTCAGACTTCTCCAGGCTGGACCTTCCCAGATCCCTCAGCCTTTCCTCATATGGGAGGTGTTACAGAGCCCTAATCATCTTTGTGACCCTTGATTGGATTCTCTCTAGGAGGTCCCTATCTTGAACTGAGAATCCCAGAACTGGACAAGGTACTCCAGATGTGGTCTCACCAGAGTAGAGTGTAAGGATCGCCTCCCTCATCTTGCTGGACGCTGTCTTTGTAATGCACCCCATCATCTCTACTCTTCTCAGGACTTATTTTAATACATAAATGTCAGAAAATGAAATAGATACAAAAAGTTTAGTAATAGTGATAACACTGATATCAGGATTATAGCAAAATGATTCATGCTAGCTGTATCATATTGTTAAACATAAATCAATAAGTGGATGACAAATTATGAGTAAAGCCATGAACCCCTTGCTTATAATTACTTATATTTACTCAAGAAATGACCATTATCAAGGCTAGTTAAGTTACTCATACAAGTAACTAAGGTTTTGCTCAATTAAATTCACAAATTATGAACATCTAACAACTAAGTCTTCCCTTTATATTTGGTATAAAATTGTTATGCGTGAGCCAAAATCAATGATTATTGATATGGTTTTATCAGTGATTGTAAAACCTTTCAAAAAACAAACTTTATGGAGATAGAAGTGTTGAGCATTAAAGCTCAACAATTAAAGTACGGATGTGTTCAACTTGTTTTCAACTAAGTTGATCTTGATCTTTTCATTATTTTTTTCATATCACTAATAAAACAGCCAGCAGGAGTTTTACTGTTTCTAGACTAGGAGCAGAAGAAATAATAGAAATATTACAACTCCTGCTCTGCATGGGGTAGTCAAGTTGAAATAGCACATTTCATATTCTTACATCTAGATTTCATTGCTATCTGCAGTATATCAGACAATAAGAATATACAAAGAATTGAGCAAGCTTTAAAAAATAAAGATAATAATAAATTAAAATAATAAAAATTAGAATTTTATAAAAATAAATTATTATTATTATTATTTTAATTGCAAACCATATAGGAATGCAGGGATAAATGTATAGAAGAAGAAATGCTTTCTCACTCATTTAATAATTTTTAGTCCTAATGAATTTCATGAATTCATTCTTTTGGGAGTCTAGTCTGGCTTTCAGAAGTTCTCATCTTCCTTTCAGTAAAGTACCTTCCAAAAACAGCTGAGCTTGGTAGAACACTGCAGTTTCCATGTCCTTGACATGAGCCTGATCATTTAGATGTACTGTTGTGTTACCAGTTTCCTTTTCTCACTCCTTCTTCTGAGGTGATCCTAACAATCACTTACTATGTAAATGTGCTTACTTACTTAGTATGTAAATTAATATATGGTTTTACACTTTTAATATTTTCACACTGCAGAGTCTGTTATGACACACTACTAAATATTTTCTGGTCTCCTCAATCTTCTTGAGACAACAGAATATCTTGAGTCTTACTCTGCAGGAGAGGAGGCTCTTTGCAGTGGCTGGAAACACATTTTACTGGCAGAGCAGCAGTTGAAAGAGGTATCTGAAATTTTAAAATCTGACTTAAACTTGATATTTTAGATTCTTCTAGTGCATTTTTGCTTATAAAAATGTGCCCAAATCTATTACATTGAATTGCTTTTTTTTTTTTTTTTTTTTTTTTTTGTATGATATAGTATGATTAACTGTCTTGTTAGTTCTCTACTTCTTAGTAGAGCTCAGAATGGTATAGCTGGAGCATTTTTTATACAATACTGTTTTAAAGGAACAACTAATAACATTTATTTGTAAAAGTATGATAGAAGTATGGACAAAAGCATTCAGTGTAGGGGTGAAGTGTATAGTTTAACATAGCAAATGATCTAACATACTCTTTAGAGACAGGATTCCAAAAAGAATCATGATGTGATGTGACAGACAGTTTAAAATTACTAATGCTCCTTTTGAGTGCTTGGAGAATATTTAGAATATATTTTTGGAGAATTATTCTCTTGTAAGTTTATCACACATTTAGAATATGAGATTTACAGCTAAGGTGTGATTGAAACCTAAGGTGACTGAATCCACTGAGGATGCGGTATATATATAGGATGTAGGAAAAGTAGAATGGACTGTCATGTGGTGAAAGGAATGAGTGCACCTGGAAAGAGAAAACACTGTATTGTCTATATTTCTTTATCTTTTCTTTCTTTCTTTTTCTTTTTTTTTTTTTCATTCTTTGTTTGTTTTTGCTATAGATAATGGTCTGTTATGTTTAATCTGTGCTTTCACTCCAAATACACTTCCTAAGGTAATTTACAAATTTTCATGGTTGCTACATCAAAAAAACACATTTTAAATACTACTGTTTAAATTACAAAGTCAAACAATATATATATATATATATATATTTAAATATGTATATATTTCCTTATATATATATATATAAGGAAAAGCCAGATTAAATAATGTGGCTACAAATTTATTTTGCCTCTCTTCTGACTATACAAACTGCATATTTTAATTTTCTGATCCTTTATCCTCCTTTGCAGTTCTGAACGCTACAAGCATGGAATGTTTCTTATGGTAGCAGACTGGTAGGCTTTGTTGTTTGGAATACTGCCCATATTCAGAATTTTAGTTTGAAGATCTTTATCCTCATCTTCAGTGTTCTAATACAGTATGTTGAAACAGACAGTAGACTTATTTCAGTTTTACACCTATGCACAGTCTTATACTTGCAGATGTGGCAGGTTTTGAAAGAAAAAAATATTTTCTAATGCATTTGGAATGGGATACTTGAAGTATATAAGTCAGAAGAGGCTCTCAACCAATTCTCATAAGATAACTGAGTCAGCTTTTGGGCTTCCTAATGTTTGGGTCATCATGATGTTATGAACTTTGTGTATAGATGTATGTAGAAGGGACAGGGCCTCATGATTATTGGGGATACTGATGCTAATGTCAGTAGAAATTTCTCATTGGTCACAATGGAAAAGTTACACTTAGTGTAACTCTTAGTGAGGAAAATGTATTAAAAAATAATATGATAACTCTTTGATGATTTTTCAACTAAATTGCTTAAGTAGAACATTGATCTGCAGCAAATTTATCTTCTGAGATCATTATCAAGGTTTCTAAGAATATACCAGAAGTTATGTTCATTGATGGGATATTTTCCCATAGCAAATAGTATTGGTCGTATTTTGACACTGACACCTTTGCTGGATCGGTCTAAAGCAAGCTATTTGATATAATATCTTTTCCTGTATCTGCTTTACAATCTCAGAGTTATTAGTATATTTGAATAATGTTTCTGAGATAGTTTGTTAGCATCTAGATTTATTTAGTGCCAGGACATCTTCAGATGTATACGGCATCCATGCATAAATGTATGGTGCATAGAATTAAGATTAAACTGTCATATTTTGAAAATGTATAAGAGGAGCACCTGTGATTCCATTCAAGTTTAATTGAATAATTCAAAATATTTTTCCTGATAACAGTGTATAAAAATGAATGCTAGGGTTGTTTTTTTGCTATATCACAGCCACATTATAACAAAAGATATAGTAGAATGCACATACTTATTTGTCTTAAGCTTCCAGTTGCACAGTGACTTCATAGGTTAACTGCACAGAAACACCATTTTAAGATGTTTTGGTTTTCCATTATTTTTCTTCTTAAAATAAAATGTAGTGGTTAAGAAAAGTCTTATATTGAATTTAGTTAAAGCTAACAATAAGACCTTTAGGTTATCAGCTGGTGACTTTCTTGTTTATTTGATGTACTGTCTTTGAAAAGAGGACACGAACCATAGAATATTAGTTTATTAAAAAATAATTATTTAAAGGGAGACAGTGATTGTTACTGCAAGTTCTTGTAGCTAGCTTATTTTGAAAAGAATTACACACTTGTTTACTGAAATTATAATACTGTATGGAATTTCCTTCACAATTTCCTTAGTTTTCAGAGTAAAATGACTGGAACAAGATATTTCAACTGTCCAGTAGAAAGAACATCTGCAAATATTTTCATCATTTCTAGATAAAGAACAAAATATGTCTAGCGAACTAAAGAGTCAGGTTTGGACTCTTTAACTATGATGTTGAGGCTTAAACACAAAATTTGCAGCACAATTAATTCTGGTAGTATGTAACTTAACGGATTTGATGAAGTGTAAGTAAGAAAGATTCTATAATAAGTTGAAAACTTCATGACATTGTGTTAGAGTTGACAGTAAAATGTTTCTCTGAGAGCCCTGATAATGAAGTTCCTTTCAACATTAATGTTTACAGTTCCTGTTTTATTATTAATGGGTTAACTCATAAGAAGAACCCCACAGGGAAAATACTGTTAAGCTGAATAATTATTCATCGTGAAATCCCTATTAATTCTTAACACTTAGTGCTGTGGGTACAATAAACATGGCGTATCTATTAGGCTGACTTCAAAATCATGCAGGCTAGACTAATGAAGAGAACATTTAAGAACAATAAGTAGGTTAACAATAGCACTCACTCATCAGGACTGTCATCATCCCAAGCTATTATAACCTGGATGAGAGAGAGGTGGGACTAGATTCAGAATTTCAAGTTCTGGGGTAATTCCATTGACTTCGTGTTCCTTTTGGGTCAAGTAAATTATTAGTGAGGTATGGACAAATGAAAAAGGCTCAGAACACTACAAAAGTCACTCCAATTAAGAGGATATATTAGCTGTCATTCACCTGTAAATGATAATTCTGTAAAGACAGGCAATGGGATTAGAACACTCAGTTCTTTCTTTTTCATGAATGTTTTTGGCCAGAACACCTTCATTTTGTTTCTGCTGATGACCTCCTTTGATTTTTGTTTGACGAGCACAAATATTTTATTCAGTCCCATTAAACTGAAGGAATCTAATCTCTGTTCTTAACAATATACAGGTTGTATACATACATATGTACATCCTCTGATAATGGTATGCATAAAGATATCTCCCCCAAAACCTTTTTCAAGCTGCAGTTCTCTACCTTTGTAAGGCTGAACTCAAGGATCTTTCCAAACCTTTTAAAAAAGTAATTGTTAAGTAAATGCTGAAAAGATGGTGATAATTTATATTAAAAAGGAATTGTATATCTAATTTACTATGGGCTTGACAGGCCTAGACACCATAACATTTTATGAACGATATCTCTTAAATATGCTCATCTCTTCTCCCTAGACATTTCTGCACTCACTGCGGGGCACTTACATCTTTTCTCAAGTGTCTAACATTGTTACAGAATTGTTTTCTGCCTGTATTTATATCATATGTAGATTACTATATTAATGATTTTGATTTTTTTTTTTTTTATTGTTTTCTATAAGGCTGAAAGGATTTGTTGTTGTTGTTGTTTTTAAATAATAATCAGTTTCTTCTCTCTCTCTGCACTTAATAAGTGGAGCAATATGGTCAAACATAATTACAATTGTGGTGATCCTATCGAAAGTTACTATTCAGCACATAAGCAGGAACCACCAAATTTTCCTCTCCCTCCTAAAGGTCTAATTAAACGCCAGTGAATTTATCCTTTAGATTTTTTCTTCAGTGGACGCTCAATCAGCTGTGTTTAGTACAAGAGAAATTTCAGTGTACCTTTCTCTTTATTATTTCTCACCTTAACCAGATCCTATCAGACTCTGAGCTAAGGGTCAAACCTGACATCTGAGAACATAAGTATGCTGTGAGCTTCCATTCCCATTAATGAGTGAACATGGGCATGACTTAATAATTGTCTGCTTTGAGAAGTGGTCCTGGCTGACTTCTAGTCTGCTTTGTTAGGCACATGGGTTGATTTTGTAGAATTACAGAATGGCTGGGATTGGAAGCAACCTCAAAGATCTTTGAGTTCCAAACCCCTGCCACAGACAGGGTCGCCAATTATTAAACTAAGAATAAATCATGTTGTCCAGGCCCCCATTCAACCTGACTTTGAATGCTTCCATGGACAGGGCATCCACAATCTCTCTGGGCAACCTATTCCAGCATCTCACTACCCTCTCAGTGGAAAACTTCTCTCTGACAACTAATCTAAATCTTGCCTCCTTTAGTTTAAAACCTCCTTGTCTTATCTCTATCTACCCATGTAAAAACTTGATTTCTCTCCTTTTTATAATCTCCCTTTAAATACTAGAATACTGTAATGAGATGTCCCATCAGCCTTCTCTTCTTCAGACTGAAAATCTCAGCTCCTTCAGACTGTCTTCACAGGAGAGGTTCTCCAGCCCTCTAATCGTAACTGTGGCCCTACTCCGGACCCTCTCTGAAAGCTCAATATCTTTCCTATGTTGGGAGCCCCAGACATGGACACAGTACTTCAGATGAGTCTTCACAATGGCAGAGCAAAGAGGGACAATCACATCCCTCACCTTGCTGACCACTCCTCATCTGATATAGCAGAGGATACTGTTGGCCTTCTGAGCTGCAATTGCACATGGCTAGCTCATGTTAAGTTTTTCATCAAGCAGGACACCTAAGTCCTTCTCAGAAAAGCTTTTCACAAGGAATACTTTTCCCTATCTGTAAACATACCTGGGATTATCCCTAATCAAGTGCAAAACGTGGTGCTTTGCTTTTTTGAAACTCATTAGGTTCATATGGGACCACCTTTTGAGTTTATCAAGGTCCTTTCTGATAACATTTCTTCCTTCTGCTGTATCAACTGCACCACTCAGCTTGATAACATCAGAAAACTCCCAGAGAGTTCACTCCATTTCATTAACTATGTAACTGATAAAGATATTTATCTTCCTCTGGAAGGGAGGTTGTGGTGAGCTGGGAGTTGGCCTCTTCTCTCGTGTCATTAGTGATAGGACTACAGGGAATGGTTTCAAGCTGCGGCAGAGGAGATTCAGGCTGGACATCAGGAAAAATTACTTCTCAGAAAGGGTGTTCAGGCACTGGAATGGCCTGCCCAGGGAGGTGGTGGAGTCACCCACCCTGGGGGTGTTCAAGGAACGATTGGATGTTGTGTTGAGGGACATGGTTTAGTGAGAGCTATTGGTGATAGGTGAACAGTTGGACTGGATGATCTTGTAGGTCTTTTCCAACCTTGGTGGTTCTATGATTCTATGATTCTATGGTTAGAGTATCAGTCCGAAGACAGATATCTGGTTTAAACTGCTCATCTCCGACTTCCACCTGGATGTAGAACTGTTGACCACAACTCTCTAGCTGTGACCTTGCAACAGCTCCCTATCCACTGAATAATCCACCGTTCAAATCCATTTTTCTATAATTTAGAGACAAGGATGTGCTGGGGGACCATGTCAAAAGTCTTTCATAAATCCAGGTAAGTAACATCAGTTGCCTTTTCTTTGCCCACCAGTGTTGTCACTCCATCATAGAAGACCACTAGAATGGTCAAACACAACCTCCCCTTGATGAAGATGTGCTGGCTGTCTCAAATCGCCTGTTCATCCCTCATATGAATTAACGTGTCTTCCAGGAGGATCTGTTCCATGATCTGCCCAGGAGCAGATGTGAGGCTTATAGGCCTGTACTTCCTGAGTCCTCCTTCCTCCCTTTATTATAAAAGGGAGTGATGCTTTCATTTTTCCAGCCACTGGGAACTTCACCTGACAGCCACAACTTTTCAAATATGATGGAGAGTGGCTCAGAAACCACGTCAATCATCTGTCTCCCTTAGAACTCTAGGATACATGTTGTCCAGCCCCACAAACTTGTTGTCTCACTTCAATTTATAGGAGGGAGGGGAGGTTCTTTGATATATGTATACCCCGCATGAGATTAAGAAACAGCGGTTCAAATGTTGGTCCAACCAGTTTATTACAATTCCTAGCCATTTAGGGAGATGGGGAAGGGAAGATGGGCGATAGAAAAGATAGGAAATATAAGCAAGGGATCTCTGCAGAGAGCAAAAGAGATAGTCACCACTGTGGGTCCAGCGAGGTATGCTGTAGGTCCGTTGATCTCAGGAACCAGTCTGGTCACCACAGAGGATGGGAGAAAGCCAGGTTGCTCTGCAGCAAGCAGGCCTCAGGGGTTCTTCCAAAGAGGTTTTCCCCTCAGGGAATTCTCCATCAAAGGTGTCTCTGGGAGTTTGTCTCCGAAGTCCCTAGTTTAGTGAGGGCCTTTTATCCCCCATTTCTGTGGGGTTTTTTTTTCTTCTTCTTTTGTCTCAGTTTTGTGTGACTTTCCTGGGCCAACAGATAAGCCAGCAGGGGGTGGTGCCTTCGTTGCCATGCATAAGCATTATCGCCTTTTGCAGTGGTCAGCTCCTTCAAGCCATACCCCTGAAAAAGACTGCTTGGCCTGCTTCTGCTTATCTTTGCAACCATAAGCAGGGGTACAGTGGCGTGGTGACATCCACCATTCACCCCCCTAGCAGTTGTCAGTTAGAGTCTTATCACCAGAAAGGCCTCATGAAGCAAGCTTTGAGACAAAGAATAAAAACAGTTTTGTCCTTTATACTTGTACAAATTCAGTTTCATGAGGGAGTCTTGAACATTCTTTGTCCTCACTGTGAAGTAGGGGAAGTTTGCTTCCCCAGTTCCCATCAAGAGTTTCAGGAATG
Source organism: Alectoris magna (assembly GCA_030625065.1). NCBI lineage: Eukaryota > Metazoa > Chordata > Aves > Galliformes > Phasianidae > Alectoris > Alectoris magna. The sequence continues at coordinate 44,262,043 of CM060564.1, forward strand.
TGAGAAATATGAAAATCCTGTCTGCTGGTGAAGATTGAGGCAAAGAACACATTGAGTACCTCAACCTTCTCTGTATCTGTTGTAGCCAGTTCTCCTTTCTCATTTACCAGTGGAGGTATGTTCTCTTTGGCCTTTCTCTTGTGATCAGTGTACCTATAGAAAACCATCTTGTTTTTAGTATTCCTCACCAGGTTCAATTCTATGTGTGCCTTGACTTTCCTAATTCCATCTCTGCATGACCAGACTGCATTACTGTATTCTTCTCAGGTGACATGTGCTTGTTTCCACTGCTTGTATATATCTTTCTTATCCTCCATTTGACCAGCAGGTCCTTGCCAAATCGTGGTTTCCTTCCTCTTCTGCCTCTTTTCCTGTAGTGGGGTGCAGAGTGCTTTTATGCTCTCAGAAAGGCATTCTTTAACAAGTAGCCAGCTTCACTTCACTTCTTTGTCTCAACCAGAGACATTCTTTACATATCTAATAAGAAAAAAAAAAAGAAAGAAAGAAAGAAAGAAAGAAAGAAAGAAAGAAAGAAAGAAAGAAAGAAAGAAAGAAAGAAAGAAAGAAAGAAAGAAAGAAAGAAAGAAAGAAAGAAAGAAAGAAAGAAAGAAAGAAAGAAAAAAGTGCAAAGCTGCAACTGATGCATTGGTTTATTTGAATGTCAGTAAAACAAATTTGCACAAAACCAAACCTCAACACTTCCTTTGGGACAACCTTCTAGAGCAGGAGGCTGCTATAACTTGGTACTATACCATGACTTAATCTTGATTTGTTGCATCTGTTGTGCCATCCCAGACAAATACATTTTCTCTGAATTTCTGCCTCAAAATCAAGCCACTCACTCCCGTGCCCATTTTGATGCATATCACTCAATACAGGCCTCAAATTTCCAGCTGAAAACTGGTGATGAGTTATGTCTCTGAAGGTCTGTCTTAGGACTGGTTCTCTTTAACGTTGTTAATGATGTAGACATTAGGATTCAGTGCACCCTCAGCAAATTTGTGAACAACATCAAGGTGAGAGGTGCAGTTGGTATGACAGAAGAATGAAATGCTATCCAAATGGATCTGAATAGGCCTGAGAAGTGGGTCCATGTGAACCTAATGAGATTCAACAAGGCCAAGTGCAAAGTGTTGCACTTGGGTTGGAACAGTCCCAGATATCAGGTCAGTTCAAAGTACAAATATAGATTGGGCAGAGAATGGCTTGAGAGCAGCCCTGAGGAGAAGGACTTGGGAGTGTCAGCTGATGAAAGACTGTATACACACTTAAAACGCAGAAGGCCAACTGTATCCTGGGTTGCAACAAGAGAAGTGTGACCAGCAGGTTGAGAGAGGTGATTCTGCACCTCTCCTCTGCTCTCATGAAGTGCCAGCTGGAGTATTGCATCCAGTTCTGAGACCCTTGGCACAAGAAGGACATCGAGCTGTTGTATCAGGTACAGAGTATTGCCGTACGCTTGGCAACCCATGTTCTTTTAGCCCTGCACCTGTGCTGGACTACCAGCCAAAAGCTGCCTGGGCCAAAGAACTGCACGTGGATACCAATACGGTGAGCAGTAAAATGGCATTTATTATATCTCGTGGCTTGCTTATATACCTATCCTAATTCGTCTACGCCCCTTAAGCATAACACTATCCCTTCGTCACAGAGCAAGGGGAGAGTCCTACTGTGTCACATCTGGAGACCTCGCTGTCGCCTACTGCAACAACAGAGAAATGCTACAAAGATGATCAGAGGGCTGGGGCACCACCCTCCCCCACTCCCTGTGGGAACAGGCTGAGAGTGTTGGAGCTTTTTATCTTGGAGAAGGGAAGGATGAGGGAGGACCTTATTGCACCCTTCCAGTACCTGAAGGGGACCTGGAGGAAAACCGGGGAGGGACATTTTGTAAGGTCATGTAATTACAGGATTAAAGAAAATGGTTTTAAACTGAAAGAGGGTAGATTTGAATTAGATATTAGGAAGAAATTCTTTACTGTGAGGGTGGTGAGATACTGGAACAAGTTGCTCAGTGAAGTTGTGGGTGCCCTAACCCTGGAGGCATTCAAACCCAAGGTTCAAGGGTCTTTGAGAAACCTGGTCTAGTGGGAGGTGTTTCTGCCTATAACAGGGGGTATGGAACTAGATGACACTTATGATCCTCTCTAATCCAAACCATTTTATGGTAGTATGATGCTACAGTGCGTGTATGGACTATGAGAAGAACTCATAGAGAGCAGCCCTGTGGAGAAGGATGTGAGGGTCCTTGTGGATGAAAACTCTTGATGCAAGCCAAAGTGTACTTGCAGCTCAGACAGCCAACAGTACCTTGGGCTGCATCAGAAGGGGTAGTTGTCAGGGACAGGGAGGTGACTGTCCTTCCCAACTCAGCCCTGATGGTGCCTCATTTGAACCATTGTGTCCAGGTCTGGGGCCTCCAGTACAGAAAAAATGTGGAGATGTTGGAGTGGGTCCAGGAGGGGGCAATGAAGATAATCAAAGGGCTTGAGAACCTCTCCTATGATGAAAACTTCGGAGTGTTTATCTTGAAAAAGAGAAGGCTTCATTTCATTGTGGCCTGCAGTACTTACATCAGAAGGGATACAGACTTTTTACATGATCTGATAGCGATAGGACAAGGGCGAATGGTTTAAAATTAAAAGAACAGCTATTTAGATTAGGGATTAGGAGAAAATTTTTTACTCAGAAGGTGGTAAGGCATTGGCACAAGCTGCCCAGGGAAGCTGTGGACGGCCCAACCCTGAAGGCATTCAAGGCCAGGTTGGATGGGTCTTGGGGCAGCCTGCCTGGTGGTTTGCAGCCCTACCTATGGTTGAGGGTTGGAACTAGGTCATCTTTGGGCTCCCTTCCAATCTAAGCCATTCTGTGATTCTATGACTCTCAAATAACTCTTTCAGGTCCAAGAAAATCATCAGTGATGTCTATCTAGCCTCCCTATCTTCCTTATATTCATAGACAGGGCAGTTCAGCAGGTCAGGATGGCGGGAGAAAACACTTCATTTTTGACCCAGATTGATCCTCAAGAAATGTCTACCTATATTTTCCTGATGGTGGCAAGCCTGTAAATCATTAGGGGAATTAATATGCTCCCTTTATTAGTCTTTTCTTTGAAGCCCTTCTCCAAGCTCTGCATACCTCTTACTTTGTTCTTGCATGCTGCTTACTCTCAGCAGACCTTCTCCCATCCTGTCTTGTTCTGTGAAATTTGGTATGTTTTTACAGGAATAACATTAATATAATTTGTCCTTCTCTCTAGGTGTCTTTGTGTTGTCTTCTCAGAGCTGTTTTGTCCTGTCAAAAATTTGAGTCAGTCAATTCTGTTTGCCCAGTGCTAAAGCTCTTTGGAATCAATGATCTTCATGGTACAATACAATTTTTGTGTAATTGTCTTCTCTCTTGCCGCCGGCACCTGCTATTATCTTCACAATACAGAATTTTTGTTTAAAATAAAGATATTGATTTGTATTCTCACTTCACAATGGAGTTTTCCAGCGTTTATTTTGATTCTTGTTATTAGTTTTTCTTTTAGATTATTTTTAGTACGAATATCTGCTGTTGAAATTTCTTGTCCACAGAAATACATTATCACCCTTGGTGTCACATACTGTAATACCTATGAGCTCTAAAGCACCATCTTTTTCTTTAACTCTAGTTAGAGTTCCAGTTTACTCTCTTGAAATCCAGCAGTTCAAATGCTCTTTTGATCTTGCCTACACCTTGCTCCTGGAAAAAATTTAAAAAAAAAAAAAAAAAAAAGTGCCACTGTTCAGGTGATTGGGAATTCTCATTTACATTTAAATGGTCTCTTTTCTAGTGGGTCTGCTTATGTTTCCCTGAAGTGGTACAAACGAAAGCAATTATTGTTCAGCTGTGGCTTTAAACCTGCATTGATCATTTAAAGAATATAATTTTAATGTAACAATAATTCTGATTGCTTGCAAATGTAATTTCTCTACAGGTAGCTTTCAATCTGTCTTCCTGACATGTTTAGAGTGATATTTTACCTTCTTGTAAATTATCTATGCAAAGAGTTGTATTACTGTTAATGCTTCTTTTCTTCTTGCAGCGATGTGGTCACTTTGTGCAGGTATGTTTCAGTTTGTGAGCTGTTTACAAACAAATTTGAACTGATTGCACTTGCACTTGGCTATTTAACATCTTTTCACCTGCAAGTTTTTAAGTTAGGTGAAAGTTCTTCCACCCCTTGACTACATGACACAGCATTTTATGAAGGGGAAAAAGCACTTCTAATATAAATTACAAAGCTGTATTATTTGTTTTTTTCTTGGAGGCACCTAATTATTATTATGTATGGCCGTGAATAACTTAAGAGGAAAAAACATACCACAAATACGTTACTGGACATTATCCCACAGAAAGGGATGTAAATTTAGATTAAAGAAGAAAATAAATAAATAGATAAGAGGAATGAGAAACTTCAAGAACTCAAACAGTTTTTCATAATTATTATTCAACCTTAGCTGTTGATTTCCCTGTACATGTTGTTCTAGGACTTATCTACTCAGGGAAGTTATTCTGCGGTAAACTGGGATGCAAATTTACAGTACGCTGGTTACTCTGCATTAGCTCCCTGTGAGGAAACAGCGTGAGGCAACTTATTCTACTTTAAAAGCACCTCACATAAAGGTGCTTTTAGTATGGAGGAGTTAGTGGACTGTAAATTCTAACTCAAGCTTATTAACATTAAGCTGTCTATTCAGACAGTCCTTATTTATCTGTCATTAATTTTTAGACGTCTCGGTGCTCCTCATCATTTTTTTTTTCTTCTACAGTCACAGTTATGAACTTTTTGGGTTCAGGGTTGTGTCTCCACAATGACTGATGTATTACTTGACTACTGAACGTCATTTTCAAGTGCAGTAGCAATAGTGCGCTTTGTATATACAGTATATGTAATAAGGAATATGCTTGCAAATGTGCTTCACTAAAATCAGTGACAACCAAATACCAAGTACTTTTGATATTTTTGACCTGGGAATTTGAGAGTTATTTTCATTATAAATTAAGACAAAATCATGCATCCAAACTCCTCCAAAGTTTGAGAAAGTTGACAGTGCAACTCATGCCTGTCTCAAAATGTAGATCGTGTAGAGGACCTACATGCTTCTGAAGACAGTGGATGATTGTGGTGACAGTCAGTGATTGGATTTGTCTTATTATTTCTGAAAGAGATTTGGTATCTCTGTAGACAGGAAGTCCATTGAGAGTGATTGGGAATCATTTACCACTGATTACCGTGACTGTTTTTTGAACAAATAATGAGCAGTGTGAATGACAAGTATTTGTACAGCAGGTATAGATTTTCCAGCACTAACACTGAACATTCTCGACTGCGTTCCCTCTTCAGAATTCAATGGATTGTAAATCCACCATGAAGTCTGTCAGTATGTGAAAGTAAGGAATAAAAAGCTATATATATATATATATATATTTTCATAAATATTTTTGGACAAAAAAAAAAAACCTAGGAAATAGTGAAAGAAAATAATTCGCCTTTTTCCTTCAAAGGAATGTGAAAGATTTTTTTTTTAAAAAAGCAAAACTTTTTTTTTTTTTTTTTTAATTTCTTAATGCCATGTTTAATTAAAATCCTTTAGATGATTAAGGTAGGTGCTGCATGAGAAATGATTTTAAGATATATTAATGTTTTAAAGGAAATAATAGAACAAAGGGTTCACTTGCTTGTATTTTTTTCTTGAGTTATAGAGTTAAGTATGAAATGCCAAAATCTTTTCAACTATTATTTGGTTATTCAGTACATTCTTGCTTTTCTCCTGATTAACAGTTTGTAAAGCTTCCTATATGAAGTAAGAAATGTTTTAAAAAATCTATTAATTACAGAACATTGTAATTAAATCTGGGAGTGACACCTGCTTTAAGCCAGCACAGATCCTGACTCACTGTTTGTAGCTGAAAAGAATCATATAGGCTTTGTGTTTTAGTGATGTCCTAAAGAGACAACTAATAAGAAATAACACACATATTGGTAACCTGCTTAGAATCACTTTAGTTTTCAGAGAATGCTCTGGGTTTGACAGCTTAGGAAAAGGGCAGGAGCAGAGAAAGAGTGTAATATAAGTCTGAACACTGCTTTGCTGGCTCTTTTTTTTCCTTCTCAGTATCTGTTATAAGTAAAAATACATTATCATAGATCTTTTAAACCCAGACCAGACATTTGAACTGTCATTTTCACCTCTGATTTCCATCAAGGTTCACAAACCTTTTTATAGACACTCAGTAATGTATCCTGTATATCAAGATCCAAAAAAAAAAAAAAAAAAAAAAAAAAAAAGGCAGCGCTCAGTGTTTCTGTTCTATGGTGGTGAGAGGCAGCGCGCTGGACTCTTTGTAGTCCACAACTAGGGAGTTCAAAAGCACTAACAAAGGACTTCTATGCAGCCAATACTTTTTTTTCTGTTACTTTCATTCTGAGCAAAATGTATTCAGTTAACAAAGAATGGGAAATAGTGGTCTTAAAACAATTTTAATGCCAGAAACTGGATTTTTGGTGGTATAATGAACTGATGTCCTGTAAAATGTTGAAAATAATTAGATCAGAGAAAGCATTTGATAGTTAGGATGAATGAAACTAATCTGTATTTATGCATGCTTTTTCTCTAATAGAACTGCCCGGTTACTTTAATATAATCAATAGGAAAAGTCTACCACATGATAAAAAATTCTATCCATATGAATGCCAGAAAAATGGAGAATTACAGTTTAGTTGGGCCATTGGAAAACTGCAGAAAAACCATCCATTCAATGAGCAACGGCATGAAGATGCTTAAGTTCTTAATTTAGTGTTTGCACAAAAGCTTCCTATGAGAGATTTGAAGACTGACTTCAGAACATGCAGATCTCCTGATGATTTATTCTCCAGATGAAGTCCAAACCCAGGTGATAAATGAAAGATAGTAGTGATAGAGAATTGATAATAATAATTAAAAAGAAGGTGTATGTGAAGTACGTTTAACAATTTCTTATTAGTAAATCTGTCAGTCAATAGTTATTTTACAAGTTGTGTTCTTCCCCTCAGTAAAGAGATAAGCTCCTGTATGAATATTTTGCATTTTCTTGTTTCCCGTGCTCTTTCTTGATGAATAGCAGTGGTCATTTCCACAGATTTTGATCTAAAAGCCATAAAACTCTGACACTTTTCTGCTCTGTAATCTCTCTTGTATTGCAAAGTGCCTGGTAGGAAGAGTCAGAATTAGGCTTGTGAAATGGGTTTGCCAGCCTTTGTACTATCATCACTTAGACCCAATGGTATCTTTTTACTACCTGGTTATGAACATGCTAGAGTTCCTTAGAGGATTATCCAGCTGACTCATTGTAGCATGTGCAGTCTTCTTCAGATTAATCATATTACTGGAAGCTCCAGTCTGGAATTTCTAAGGATTTGTACATCACTATTTTTTTGGAGGAGAAAATATCAAAGAAAAGAAATGAGTGAGAAGAAATGAGCTGAAAGTAGAACACTGTAAGGATAAAAGGTAAACAAACTTGAAACATTATTCATGGTTTGACTTGGTTATTCTTTCTCACTGCTAATGTCTATTTCCATCTGAGAAAGATGTTATACACTGATCACAGAGTCATTTCATATATCTCTATTTAAAATAATGAATGCTTTTCGGTCTTCATAGCAGTTTTTCATCCACTGCTGACCTGTCCATGGGCAACTGCCATGTGAGTATTCTTGAGTATTCTGTTCCAAAATTTCAACCAGTAGAGGACAGTGTTTTCAAAAATATCAGAAGTAAAAAATGACCACTTCTAGCTGACCAGATGATGATACTTTTCAGAATTACATTGCTTTCAAGACATCT